>PVLA01003306.1:0-219563 GCA_004027455.1 Hydrochoerus hydrochaeris
GCATGGACAGAAAAGGGCGCCACATGCCATTGTGGAAAATAAATTGACGAAGTATGTAAGGACCTTTCTTGGATACTCTGTCCTTCTTTATGCCACTCTTTTTGCTAAGTTTCATGATAACTCTCAATAAAAGAAGTAGGAGTTCAAAACTTTTTTTGTATTCCAAGATTTTGTGAGGGAAGGAAGTTGGCTGTATTAGGTTCTTTTTATTTTCACTAATTTTAGAACGAACTTGTCAATTTCATAACAATAAAATCCTCCTAAAAAGTTGATTTTCAATACGTTCAATCTGTAAATAAACCTAGGAGGATTGACATCCTGACAGATTGAGTCTTCTGAGCCATGAAAATAGTGTCCATCTTGAGCCGTATCAGGCCCCTTTGGACCACCGGCCCACCAGCTGCTGAGCGCCAGGATGGATGCATGAGCGTGGTGAAATGAACACCATGGAGTCTGTTTGCTAGGTGGCTTTCTCAAGCTGGGTCCCAAGGGCACTTTCTCAAATAAAGGTTTGTATTTTTATATCCTTGAACCTGTAATAGGTGAAGTCTTGCTGATTCTGAGAGATCCTCATGAGATCTTTCTTCTAGTTCCAGTTTAAAGTATTTTCTTCTGTTTACTGGTGCTCATCTCTTAACAACCATACCTTACTTGGCCCCAGCTTTATCTTGCCTGCTTTTCTGGCTAAACTTTTAAAAGTTAGCTGGCTAAACTATTTTAGAAGTTTAAAAAATCTTTCAGCTCTGTTTTTTGTTCCCAATTCGTATGGTAATTCTGAGTAAAAGTACCCATAAATAACCTTGCAACAGCCTTAAAATTTCCCCCACCATGGGCTGGGGATTTAGCTCAGTGGCATAAACGCCTGCCTGGCAAGCGTGAGGTCGTGAGTTTGATTCCCAGTACCAAAAAAAAAAAAAAAAAAATTTCCCCCACCAGATAAATTAGTCTGTTGGCTTTCAACTGAGCCTCACACAAGGTTTTGGAGTATGGAAAAAATATAGACAAATTCTCTGCCAGAAAGTAACACACATCATTTCCAGTGCAGTTTCCACTAACATACTTACTTCCCATCTGAAACCCCTTGAGCCCAGTCATTTACAACCACATCTTGTCAACATTCCAGTCTTCCGAGCTCTCATCATCACCCAGAAAAGTGCTTAACAGTACGTTAGGGCTCCCCTAGCCTGCATCTCTAAACCTTTCAAACTCTTTCTGCAAACCAGTTTTAGAGACATCTGAACCACACGGTTAGGCATAGTCATAGAAATGACCCCATTTCTCTGGTATCAATTTTCTGTATTCAGTTTGACAATCAAGATTAACCATCATATATTTAACTTCCAAACATTTAGTGACTTTTTCTGGGTAAACAATTAATACCTCTATTCTATTACTATACAATAAAAAATAAAAGTACTCTATAATATATCAGTTTTTCCAAGTTTATTGAAGCATAGTGTAGCACATGATCTATCATGATAAAAGTTTCACATGCACATGAATGCATATTTATTTGTCACTGAGTATAATTGTCTGAAAATGTCAGTAATTCAAGATGTTTTTTCAGATAGTGATTAGCTTTCCTACATACTTAGTATCTATTTTATTGTTAGATAAGTTACAAAGAGAGTACAGTTAAATTTTCTGCCTGTAATTGTGAATTTATTTCTCTTTAATCTATTAGTAGCTCTTTATATATTTAAAAGTTCTCTCTTTTTTAAAATTTTATTTTAAAGAGAATAAAACCAAACAAAATGAAACAGAATAAAGCCAATCAAAACAAAGCAGTGAAAGTGATACAGGACTTCAAAACAGGATAAAAGGAAATCAGCAATGGCTAGCATAGTGCTTTTTGGTGTCTTCAAAATTGTTGCCCACACCATCAGAAAAAACAAAGTCAAACAAAGAAGAACCAATCAACAAAGAATAAAACCAATCAAAACAACATTGAAGAAAACAAAACAGTGAGAACAATATTGGATTTCAAAAACAAGAGAGAAGGAGATCCCCCATGGTTGGTTGCTGCATTGCATATTGTCCTCTAAATAGCTGCTCAGATGACCAGCTTCAGGCCTGCAGAGTGAATCCAACAATATAAGCATTAAGGTGTTTTCCTACCTCAGTTGCTATCAGTTTAGCCTGTGATCCTCGGAATAGGCTGGTTGTTTGGGGTGGGGGTGGATGCTCTTCTTGTGTCCCAACCCGTGGGCCAGCAGGCTCACAGGAAGGGTGGGTTGGCTTCTCATTTCCCTTCCCAGCCCTGTGTGGCTGCTGTTGGCTCAGGGAAAGGGCGAATTGGCTTCGTTTTTTTTTTTTTTTCTTTTTGAGACAGGGTCTCACTATGAAATTCAGGCTGGCCTTGAGCTCACTTTGTAGCCCAGGCTGGTCTCGAACTCACAATGATCCTCTTGCTTCAGCCTCCCGAGTGCTGGGATTACAGGTGTGAGTCACCACATGCGGCAAATTGGCTTATTTCTTGAAGATCTCTCTTTTTTATACTCTTATTATTATTAGGTCTTTTAAATGTATGTTCTATTTTCCACACTTTATCTTGGCTAACATTTGTCTTCAAGTTTACTTTGTTATTGGAGTAGTAGTTCCAGTTTATATTACAGTTTGCTATATTCTTTTTATCCTTTTATTTTATATTTATCTGTGTCGTTATGTTTAAGTGTTTCTATCATAGACAGCATAGGTCTTTTTATCCATTAGACCATTCATGGCATGTCAGTCTTTTGAGTCTTTGCCCATTTACATTGTGTGTATTTGTTAGCACTGTTGGATTTATGCCTACCATTTAACCATTGTTCTTATCTGTCCCGTTGAATTTGCTCCTTGCTTTCACTGCTTTGCTTCATTCTTTTGGGTGAATTGGTTATTTTTTAGTATTCTATACTAAACTCTCTGTACTGTGTATCTTTATTTAGAGGTTCATCTGAGGGTTACTGTATGCATCTTTAATCGGTGGCAGTCCACTTAGAGTTGCTGTCATATGCTTAATGGAAAGTGTACAAAATTTCAGCAGCATAGATCCACTCACTACTTTAGTCCTTTATTCTTTTCTCATACTTAAATTTCTATATGCTCTGAAATCTAGATACTATAATTTCTTTCCCACAACCAGTAATCTTACAAGTAAATTTAAAAGATACACTGTTTTTTGTTTGTTTTATTTTGTTTTGTACTGTGAATGGAACTCACAACCTTGAGCTTGAAGGCAGGCGCTGTGCCACTGACCTGAAGGATATAGTACAGTCTTTTGTGTTTACCATATGACTTAGGCTGAGACAAAATACACGACACCTAAAGTTAAAGGACACAAGATTTGATTAGACCATGGTTTGCAGAGGTTTTGGTTCACAGTTGGCTGGCTCCACAGCAAGGTGGCATGGCAGAGGGGCGCTGCAGAGAGGAAGCAGTTGATGGAGAAGCAGGGCAGGTGGAAGACAGTAGTCAGCAAGTAAGTGACAAAAGCATACTGGCTCTCTTTGCATCCCTTATATTTTACCTACCCAGGGTGGGGCACCCTCAATCTTATCAGGTACTATGTCAGTGGGTTGAATTAATAATCATACTCCTTAATCCCAGGGTCTTACATACTAGCTTTAACCACTTCCTAAAAAGCTTCCACTTAATGACCACAAGAGATGGTGGGGGACAGCTAGACACAAGTCCTAACACCCTAGATTCACCATGTCTACTTTGTTCCTTCCTGTTTCCACCCTTCACTCTTTCTGTAGCCTAAAGAAGTTCCTTTAGCGTTCTTACCATGGAGGTTACAGTGAATTCTGTTGTCCTTTGGAAGGTTAAGCAATCTTTGTATCTAGTGCACTAAAGCAAAGTGAGCCCCCCTCCCAGATCTTTTACTTACCCTCTTTAGTTCTAGAACTTTTATTTGGTTAATTATTAACATTTCCATCTCTTTGCATGTGTTTCTTTAAACTCATTATGAATATATTTTCCTTAAATTTTAAACATATTTTTCAGGAATTCTTTAAAGGTTTTATCTATTAATAACATATTTGGGTCATCTTATATGTTTCTGTTGGTATATATGTAATAATCTTGGAAGAAAAGGGCTACTGAAAAAATAATTTAAGATATGTTAATATAAAATATCATTTGCCTTTTTCAATATTTGAAGGTGACATCTTGAAAGCTAAACTGATACTGTATTATGGGAAGTGTTTTAACACACGTAAGTGTAATCTGTATTTACAACAGTACTCAGGCAGGGGCAAACCTGCAGGAAACTGTAGCCATGTGTGACCCTTATGTTTTATAAGAGGCAGTACTATATTAAGTGGAAAGTGATTGTATTTAATTTCTGCAGTGCTGAGGATCCAAACCAAAGCCTCATGCATGCTGAGGTAGTACTCTGACAATGAGCTACACGCCCAGTCCAAGGAACATGATTAACTTAAACATACATTAGAGTCATAGAATGTGAAATACAGCTAAGATGATCAAAACAAACTTAAAATGTGATCTTAAAAGTAGTAATCCAAAGAATGCAAGAAAGAAGAAACAAAGAGATAGGTAGAAAACAAAAGCAAATGATAGGCCTGAATGCAGTTGTACTAGTTACTTTTTTTTGTACTAGTTATTATTTTATATGCTTGTTTTTTGTTGCTTTGATTGGGGAATACTAGGTAAGAATTTTTTTAGAAGTTTCTTTGTAATTGTTTTTAAATCTCACTGATTTTATGCAACTTTTGTAGATTTAAATAGATTTTCTCATCTTGTGGGTTATGCCTTTGATCAACTATACATGATGGTCTTATTTTTCTGTTGAAAGCTTTGGTTTTGGTCCCAGGCACGTGTCTCTTTTAGTGAAACATTTGGTCATGGTACCTTTCTTATTTTAATGGCTATGTAACTTGACAATACCTGTGTGTGTGTGTGTGTGTGTGTGTGTGGTGTTAGGGATTGAGGCCAGGGCCTTTTACATGCTAGGTAAGCACTCTACCACTGAGCTACATCCCCAACCCTATATTATTATTATTATTATGTAATCTTGCCTATGTAATTTTGGTTTATGTTCCTGCTTCTTAAATGACTTGTATTGTTCTTGGTAGGTTTCTCCTTGGCGTAGTAGAGAAGCAAGAGCAGGAAAAAAAAAAAAAAGGAGCAGCCCTTATGATGGGCATGGGAGGGCTGCAGAAGTGTGTAAAGCCCTTCTCAGCCGGGCAGAAAAACCATGGGCTTTTATTAGGTTTCGACGGGGCGGGCAGAATGACGTATAGACAGCTGATTGGGGGAGGGTTGGCGTGCCAGAAAAGAGGAAGCTCATTTTCCCGTTTCTGAGAAGCAGCGGAAGTGAGCGGGAAGGGAGGCGGAAATGAGTGGGAAGGGAGGCGGAAGTCAGCGGGAAGGGAGGCAGAAGTGAGCGGGGAGGCGGAAGTCAGCAGGAAGGGAGGAGGACGTCAGCGGGAAGGGAGGCGGAAGTGAGCGGGAAGGAAGTCGGAAGTGAGCAGGAAGGGAGATGGAAGTCAGCAGGAAGGGAAGCGGAAGTCAGCGGGGAAGGGAGGCGGAAGTCAGTGGGGAAGGGAGGCGGAAGTCAGCGGGAAGGGAGGCGCTGTCTGGTGCTGTGTTGGGGGCCCCACGCTGAGCTTGGCCACACTTCCCACGGGCTGAAACCATCAGTTCTTTTATTTTGATCTTTTAAGATACAACTTTTGTTTCTTTCCTTCATTACAATCGTTTAGGAGATACTTTGCATGGTGTTTTGATAAATTTAGGTTACTATATATCCTATATGATAAAATCAACATTTTTTGATATACTTAATAGAAGTTTATTTAAAAGAAGAAAATAACATAGCTACAAATTCCTTATTCATGTAATAAGATAACTTGATAGGTCACATATAAAATTTTTTTTGATCCTGGAAATCAAACTCATGACCTTGTACTTGCCAGACAGGCACTGTGCCTCTGAGCTATATTCCTGGCCCTGCAAATCTTACATAGTGAAATCATAGTTTATTTGATAAACTTAATAACGGTTTTCCTTAACAGGGCCTATGAAAGAAGAAAATAAAAATCCCTATTCATACAACAAAATAATCATTGGAATAGAAATGCTTTTGTTTATTGAGTGCCTACTTAACAGTAGGAGGCTCTGCTGAAATGGTGGTGAGCCTTGCCTTAGTCGGGCATGGCCTGTACACCCGGCGCCTCGCATGTTAAGGCAGGGGGTTACCTGAACTACGCAATGAGACCTCGACTCAAAAAAAGAAAAAAACCCCTCAGTTAGGCCGTGTCACACATAGTATTACTTTGGCGCGTGTCTCACGTGAGGTAGTTTACAGCTGCATCGATGGAATGAGGATAAACGCCCTGCCCTCCTCACAGCAGGTAGATACAGAACTTTGGCAGAGTCTGGCCGAGGCTGCACAGTGATCCGATACGGGAACAGCAATGTTAATGATAGTCGTTGCGATGAACCGTCATGTCTTGACGCTGCCCACAAACCAGCTTCATTTTGTTGGCATAATCTGCAGCCTTAGTCTCCTGGGCACGTTACATTCTCACAGTTACATTAAATCACACAATCTCTGCAAACATCCTGAAGCAGCAAAGCCAGATCACGGCATTTTGCACGTTCCGTGAGGCAGCAGTAGATTCCAGGCCGTCAGCAGCTCTGTACAGGAGAAGGCGGGCTGGCACCACCGCTTCAGCCTGCCAGGAGGCCTCACCTTTGTTGGACCTGGGTGAGCCCTCCACGACGCTTTAATGCAGAGTCCCTGAAAGTGTCAGCTAAATAACCGTTTGGTAAAACGAGAATGAGGTTTTGTTTGTTTGCGGTTGGTTGGTTTGTTCTTTGGGAGGGGATGGTACTTGGGCTTTAGCATTGAGCTGTGTCCCCAACCTTTTTTTAGTTTTTAATTTAGGACAGGATCTCACTAAATTTCTAAGTTCTGGTTTTGGACTTACAATCTGATTCTTCATATAGTCATTAAAAACAATCCCCTCACAGATTTTAATATTTTAGAGAAAGGAAAAGCAAAGTTAGAATATTTATGAGATTTTTGAAGTCTCATTTAAGGCAGGTCTCCTAATGCCAGGACTTAAGATTGAATAAAGATGATGATAAAACGGCTTGGGGTTTGTGGATATAGCAAAATAAGATTTGGTGGTGAAAGGTTCAAAAGGTCTTGGGACATAAGCTATTATATGATGTTTCCTATTTATGAGTTAATGAGATGTTAAGGACATTCTTGTAATAAATAGTACTATTTGTAACTTTTATTTTGCTAGACAAGGAATTCCTGGAATAGAAGTTTGTCAGGGAAGATAAAAGAAAAGTCGAGTCACGTTAATGGAGGCAGTTAGCTATGTGGGTATGGAAGGTTTGCTTCTCACTGTGTCAGTTCATGTTACCCTCTGTCCTGCCTCAGAGCACTTCAATACTTTGTGTTCTTCATGATAAAAATCCATAGAGTGACCTAGAAAACTGGTCAGTCCTTTCTCTGTTGTCCCTTTCAGACTGTTTCCTGTTCCTAGAACCATTAAAACTATTTCTGTGACATCTTCTCTCTTGGTCTCTGCCCATCTTCTACCATGCAGCTTCAGATTTTTCCTATTTTTCCATTAATTGTTAGGCTCCATGTTATAACTCTCAGTTATCAATATCCCTATAATACTGTTCTTTATCCTTTTTTCATTATTTTCATCACTTATCATCTAGTATAAAGTACATTGTTTAGTATTTTAAAATAATTTTTCAGCACCTTGCACCAGGATGTCAGCATGCCAACATATAGACTTTTTTAAGTATACAGGGTTTTTTTTTTCATTTTAAGGTGAAATACAATGAAAAGAATGATACAGAATTTCATAAAAATATAATAGGAAATTAACTAACCTTCAAAGTAGCTGCTCAGATTACAACATATAGGCATGCAAAATTGATCAAATATGAGCACAAACCATTCTCTTCAATGAACTAAAGAAATAAGTAGTGTAACGATCTCAGCTATCATATGTATATATATATTTTTTTCTTTTCCATTCTTTTCTCCTTCCTCTATCCCACTTGCTCTTTCCTTTGAGCAGTTTCTTTCCCTTTCACAGTATCTACTGTACACCTTAGAATTTATTTACTCTTTTAGTTTCTTATACTGGGGAGACAATACAGTATTTACACATGCGAATCTGATTTATTTCACTTATGTGTGTGGTCTCAAGTTGCATCCATTTACCTATAGAAGCCTCAAGTTTATCCTTATTTATAGCTGAGTAGTCCTCCATTGTATAAAAATACCACATCTTTTTTATCCATTCCTCAGTTGATTGACACTTGGGTTGTTTCCAAGATTTAGCTATTAGAAATTGTGCTGGTACAAACATGGCTGCACATGTATTACTGTGGTGTGATGTTTTTAATACTTCTGGGAAAATGCCCAGAAGGAGAATAGCTGGATGAATGAGACCTGTAATCCTAGGTTTGTTTGTTTGGTACCAGGGATTGAACTCATGACCTCATGCTTGCCAGGCAGGAGCTTATGCCACTGAGCTAAATCCTCAGCCCCTCTAATCCTAGGTTTCTGAGGAATCTCCACACTGATTTCCACAGGGGTTGCAACCAGTCCACACTCCCACTGACAGTGGAGTCAGATTCATTTTTCCCCACAGCCCCACCAGCATTTGTTATTGGTTGATTTCTTGCTATTGGCCATTCTTTCTGGGGTGAGATGGAATCTCAGTGTTGTTTTAGTTTGTATTTCTTGAATGACCAGTGATGCTGAACATTTTTCATATAGTTATTTGCCATTTGTATTTCTTATTCTGAGGATTGTATATTCATCTTAGATGCCCATTTTGGATTGGGTCTTTGAATTTTGGGGACCTGATTTTTTTCAGTTCTTTATATGTTCTAGATGGAAGTCCTTTGACGGACAGGGGACTAAAATTTTCCCAATCTGTGGGTATTCTTTTCACTCTGTTGGTGGTTTCTTTTGATGTGCAAAAACTTTTTAATAAGATGAGATCCCAGTTGTTGATTCTTTGAAGTACTTCCAGCATAGTTTGGGGTTAAACATACAGATTTTTACCTATATCTTCCACTACTCTACTACCAGTTCTTTGATTATGAAGAAAATTAAATTCACTTAAATCTGAAAGTTGATCCAAACTGGCTTCAAAGTGTTTGATGTAGAGAATTGATTTTGGAAGAACTGCTCTGGAAAGGGAAAATTGTAGAAGACATTTCAGCTTCTTGATTTTCAAAAACATGTAGACAGAGTTTTGAGAAAAGGAGGAATGTTTGGGTTGACCTAATAATAAATGTGATATTTTGATTAGATGAAGGCACAATGCAGTGCTTTTGATGGTGCCAATCGGATTAGCCCAAGGCTTACAGAGCTGGCCAGGCCACACATAGTGTCGGCAGTGGGAATTTAGCTGAAAACTAGTTTTGGCCGTGTTTGCCCCAGCAGAGGACAGAGTGATCGCGTCACTCGGGAAAGTGGAGTTTTCAGTCTAGGTGGGATGGATACCCTCATGTAAGTGTTGCCTTTTTCTCGTTCTTTACATCAAAGCCTGGGGAGCCACAGGAATATAAAAGTGGCAATCGGGTGCCCTGCATGGTAAACTGGACACTCTGCTTCTATAGGCAGCAGGAGATTTTTTCCTGACTTAAAAATCTTAAAATATAAGAGCATTTAAAGAGTAACTTTTATAATTTATTTAACAATTGATGAAATAGTAAAATTTCTTTTTAAAAAACTAATAAAAATTTCACAAAGATGGAAACCATAAATAGTCCTACATGTGTTAAGGACATTGACTCAATCACTAAAATACTTTCAAACAGAGGACACCATGCTTAAATGTCCCACTAATAAAATTTAGTAAGTATTTAGGGAAAAATACATAATTAATTTTTAGGATATCTAAATTATCCTAACTGGATGGTGAACTGTAAAATTCAGTTGCAGAATTTGGCTGTTTTGAATATAGAGATGGAATAATTAATCAAATTATGTGATATATTAAAAGGATACTGCATCACAACCATTGGAGTTTAAGTCGTGAAAGGGATTTCTTACCTTTTGTTAACATAAAAAATTATTCAGATCTACTTTCAACTGTATGAAGAGCTAATACATTACTGTTTCTGTCTATATAATAAGATAAAGCAGAAAAATTGGGGAAAAATACCCCATCAGTTAAACTATTCAAACCCATCAAAGTACTGAGGCTTCAGGGAAAACTTCTACTCCAAAATCTGGAGAAACAAACTGAGAAAGAACTGAGTTTGTTAATGGGAGCAGAAGACACTAGAATGGCAATTTAGAAGACAAACTAGGCTGGTTATAGAGTAGGACCAAGTGAGAAAGCCCTGAGGGCCTCACCTTTCTGGCCTTACTTCCTGGACCTAAATAGTTTATCACAGCCAAGATCTTAATAAGGATCCCTCATGCTTCAGAAAGGAGAAGAGGACAGTGATTGCTGAGAAATATGCATAGAGCATTTTCACAGCAAAAGCCCAATCTTGGGGAGAAATTCTTTACCAGAGCCTTATCCCACTTGGGTAAAGGGCATTCTTCCCATGCCAGCTTCTAACCTTCCTGTTTTAATAATCATGAAGTTAAAAACCCCACAAATATCAACAGAGATCAATACTTCAAGGAAATAGGTACCCTAGAGGCAAAGGAGAGAGAGAACAGCTGAACAGGGGGGAAAGGAGAGGGCGGCGGGCGCCATGGGGCACCCCTGGGGGGGTGGGTGTTACAGATCCCGGAGAAGTATGCTCAACAGTTTGCTCAAGAGACCACGGCACCCCAGGGTGCCCCACTGTGCCACACGGCACGCAGACTGACACAGCACAGACGTGGCTGACAGAGTTGGAATACACCAGTTGTCTCAGTATTTAGGGAAGCCCAAAGGGGAGAAACAGATGCTAGAGAAATTTATTACCCCTGGCGCCTCTAGCAAATGCAAACTTTAAAGACAACCAAACTCCTGGTGAGATAATCAGATCTCACACTGGCCTCAGTTCTTACTGTGTGGATGTGACTCGGTCACCATGCATGGCATTATACAGCTGTGAGGAGACAAAGTAATCAGCAGAATGGACTCAAAATACAGATACTGGGATTACCGATGGAGAATTCTCAAGCAGTGTGATTAATATGCTGGAGAGTTCCGAGGGAAAAGAAGGCATTGTAATCTTCAGTGGAGATGGGGACCATGAGAACCAAAAAAGAAAGGTTAGAAAGTAAAACTAACATACATGAAGAACCTTTCAACAGATTTGTAATTAAGTTAAACAGAATCAAGGAAAAAACCAAAAATCTTGAAGAGAGTCAGTAGAGATTTCACAAAAAAAAAATACAAAGAAAAAAATTTTTTTAAAGATCAGAACATTTAAGAACTGTGGAACAAGCTGGGTGTGGTGGCTCACACCTGTACTCCCAGCACTCGGGAGGCTGAGGCAGGAGGATTGTTGCGAGTTTGAGACCAGCCTGGGCTACAAAGTGAGCTCAAGGCCAGCCTGAACTGCATAGTGAGACCCTGTCTCAAAAAAGACAAAAAAAAAAATTGTGAAACAAGGTATTACATAATTAGAATACTGAAAGGAGAAAAATATGGATCAGAAGAAATGCTTGAAGCAGTAATGGCTAAGAACTTTCCAAATTTGGTGACAGACATCAAATCACATTTCAAGGGAACTCAGAGAACACAAAGCAGTGAAAATAAAATAATAATAATAATAAAACCTCAGCATTTCATATTTAACTTGCAGAAAACCAAAAACAAAGAAGCTCTGGAAAGCAGCTAGAGGAAAGCTGTATCTATAGAACAAAGATAAAGTTACAGTGAACTTATCAGAGGCCATTTACAGAGAGAAGAAAGGGTTACTAAAAAGTTTACAATGAAAGTGTGTTGGGGGGAATCCACAGAAATCTGTATCAGTGAGAGGCCAGGGACATAGGCTGGTGGCCCAAGGGCCTGCATGAGAAGTGCAAGGTCCTGAGTTCAAGTCCCTGTCCAAAAAGAGAGACAGAAATGAGGACAACATTGCTGGCAGACCTGCCCTGTAAGAAACGTTAAAAGAAGTGGTTTTTAAAATCAGAATAAAGATCATATAGATCTAAAGCCCTGGAAAAGGAATAAGTGAGGTAAAAATCAAGTTTATTTTTATGACATGACCTAGAAACATCTTCCCTAAAGGAATGGTGGGGTGAATGGGTGGCTGTGGCGCAGGGACCCGGGAAAGCATCACAGAGTGCGTCCAGAGCTGGGAGGGGGGGAGAGCGGGCACCGCCGGCGCGGGCCCTGCATGTGTGCCAGGTGGTGTGTTGGAATTTGAAGATGGGTTTGTGTGAGCTTAAAAATGTCAGTTTTGAGGGAATTTGTAAAAATATATAGGAAAAAGGAAAAATCGATAGCTCAGAAGTCAAGTGAAATCATGTAAAATGGTCAAGTAACAGTAGTGTAGTAAAATCGGGTGGTAGAAATAGAATAATATTAATTCAACTATATAAAGAATCACTTTAAATGTGAATCATACAACAGATTGCTAGAATCAGTTGCAACAATCAACAATCAAATCTGATTAAACATTGTCTATAAGAAATTTACTTTAAGACCAAAGATTTACATAGGGCAGAAGTGTATTATTATTATATCTAGCCAGGCATGGTGGTACACACCCATAATCCCAGCACTCGGGAGGCTGAGGCAGGAGGATCAGTGCGTATTCGAGGCCAACCGGGGCATAATGAGTCTTGGCCAGCCTGTCTCAAACAAACATACAAACACCCAAAAAACCAACCAACCAACTAACCAGCCAACCAAACAAACAAATGTATACCATGAAACACTAATCGAAAGAAAGCGGAAGAAGCTATGCTGATTTCAGACAAGACTTTGAAAGAAGGCGTGAAGGGTAACATCACATATGCAGAACGATCGATTCTACAAGAAGACACAACAGTCACAGAAGCGTGTTACCTAACAACAATGTCAAGATACAGGAGATAATAAATAGTTCACAGGACTGGAAAAAGTAGACAAACTGACTGTCGCACTCAGGCTTCAGTATCCCTTTGTCAGTAATCAAGCAGTCAGACAACAGCCAAGACGCAGGTGACTTGAAAAGGACTATTGATTAAATTGTCGGATAGCTGTGGCCCTAGCTCAGCAGCACAAGTACCTGCCTGGCCAGCGTAAGGTACTGAGTTTGATCCTCAGTACAAAAAAATAAAAACCACCTAACATTCGTAGAGTGCTTTAGTAATCAATAGAGCACACATTTTTTCTAATACATAAAACATTTACCAAATAAATCATATGTGCCATAAAAGAAATCTTAACAAATTTAAAAAATGAACGGGGGTTATAAGTACATTAAGATAAAAGACAATGCTTTGAACAACTCCATTTCCCAAAATTTGATAACTAAAATGAAACTAAATTTCTTGAAAGAGAGCTGGGCATACAGCTCGGCGGCACAGCGCCTGCCTGCCAAGTGCAAGGTCCTGAGTTTGATTCCTGGTATGAAAAAAAAATTTTTCTTGAAAGATGCAAACCACCAAATAGCTCAGTGGCACAGCGCTTGCCTAGCATGTGCTGGGCCCTGGGGTCAGTCTCCAGCACTGTAAAAACAAAGCAAAACAAAATAGTATCAAAACTCACAGAAGAAGTAGATAACCCAAAGCCCTATATCTCCTAATGAAATTTAATAAGTAATAATTTTGCAAAAAGAAAGTACTAGGCTGAGACAGTTTTATTATCAATTCAAACATTTACAGAAAAATAATACTGATTCTTTGCAATTATATTCAGCACACGAAAGCAGAGGTGACACTCCCTGACTCATTGCGTCAGACCTTCATTACCCTAAAGCAAGGAAAACCACATGGCACTTTGTCTCATGAAGATTGACATAAAAATCCTTAACACAAGCTGGGCGTGGTGGCTCATGCCTATAATCCCAGCACTCCGGAGGCTGAGGCAGAAGGAGTGTTGCCAGTTTGAGACCAGCCTGGGCTACAAAGTGAGCCCAAGCCCAAGCCTAGCCTGAACTGCAAAGCGAGACCCTGTGTCAAATAAAAAAATCCTTAACATAATATTGTCCAGTTGAATTCAGCAGTACATACAGAAGTTTGCACACTAAAGCCCAGCGGGATTGCTGCAGTTAGGCAGCGTAGGCATCAGCAGCCCGTGGGCCACGGGAGGAGGTCATAATCTCATCAACGAAGGCAGAAGAAAGCATTTGATGAAACCTACACCCACTGATGATTTAAAAGCAAAAACCGTTTAGCAAAGAATTGAAGGAAATATCCTCAAAGAAATTTGGCGCCAAATGCTGGCTTCAGTGATAAGGCAGTACCCATGGGAATACTTACAAGCTCCCTATGCGACGATATACCAGAAGTGTCAGCTAACGTCATGGGACAAGAAGAAGAAATGAGGCATACAGATTGCAGTGGAAGAATGAAACCGTCTTTATTCCTAGGTCGCATGGCTGTCAATGGAGAAAAGTTGTGAACAATCTACAAAAGAAAAACCTACTAGCGGTAGTGGATGTGTACAGCAAAGCTAAAGGGTAAAAGTTCAGCATACGCGAGCCAGTTGGTCTCTTGTATGGGGCAACGTGAGTGTTAAGTGGTTAAAGGTCTTCGACTGAGTACATGAAGAACTCTTAGACCTCAACAATAAGAAAACAAAACACTTTCAAATGGGTGTGAAATTTGAAAATAATCCCAAAAACACGGACAGGAGATAAATATGGATATGCGAGGATTTGCACTGCTGTTTGCTATTAGGAAGATACAAATTAAACAAGATACCATCACATACATGGTGGAGTGGCTGAAATCCAAAGATCTGGTGATGTCAAGTGCTGGCAGAAGGCAGCACTCACTTTGGAAACCGGTTGATGGTTGATTATATTCTAAATACATACCTGCAGCCACTATGCTTCTCAGTATTTATCCAACTTCTCTGAAAACTTATGTCCACACAAACTAGCATGTGAATATTTACAGCCTCATATTTGTAATTGCCAGAAACTGGGATGAATTAAAATATCTTACAGTAGGTGGATGGATAAACAGCGGTACATCCACGTGGTGGAATACTCATCGAGCAGTGAGAAGGAATGCCTCAAAAGCCACAGAAGGAAGTGGACGAATCTTAAGTGTGTAACTGCTAAGCATGGAAGCCAGTCTGAAAAGATAGGATGGGCCGGGGTTTAGCTCAGCGGCTCAAGCACCTGCCTGGGAAGCGTGAGGTTGGAAGTTCAATCCCCAGTGCACACACACAAAAACAGATATATAGCATTGCTTCCTCTTCCATGACATTCTGGAAAAGGCAAAACTATGGACACCATTTCAGCTATTGGCGGGAGTTCAGATAGAGGGGCGAGAACTTAATTTTTTAAAAGCGCAGTAAGTCTAGCCTGCATGTTACTATAATATTGTACACATGATATCATGTGTTTGTGAAAACTTATAGAACTTTAAAACTTGGAGTCAACTTCACTATCCACAAATTTAAGAAAATTGAGGAGGCTGGACAATCCCAGGATGGAATAGCAAGTGTGGGAAAATAGCACAGCTATATTGCAAACGTGAAATAAACTCACCGTTACAATGAATGGGATGGGATGGGAGAGAGGCTGGCTTGTGGAAATCAGCAGAATCTGTGAACCTAAAGGCAGAGCGAGTGGAGATAAACACGGCTATCCACTTGGTGTGGCCATTTCGATGGGTGTATGAGTTGACAATTTTGAAGTTCACTCCTGTGTGCTAGAATTAAACAAGTAAATGGTTGACAGATGAAATAGCTTTTCTTCCTGTTAGAGTAGACATCTACAGAGGACCAGGGAGAAGAAACTCCAATGATTTGTGTTGTGATGAATTGGAAACCTTAGAATGAGTTCATGTTTAATGTGTTTACGGATGAGTATGTACATTAATATAAACGTGGTTATATATGGTCACTGTCATACACACGTTTTTTACTCCGTCAGCTGAGGCTAGAAACAGTGATGAGAACAGTGGGCACACCCAGGACTGGGGACCCTTGTGGAGAGGCTGATTCTAGGGCGGGGAAGGGCACACGCAATATATAGACATATATTCTGTGTAAGATAAACCTCGAACATCTTGTAGTGCCAGAGACTAAGAAAGTACTAACAATAAATAATGTACACCCCACACTAGCGATACTACATCAGAGGCACCAAAAACTAACCAAAATAGCTCCTAATTACCAAAGGACCACATTCAAAACAATAAATAGCATAAATGTGGATTGTAACAAAAATATGAAATACTCATGAATCCTTAGTAATATAAATAATTAAATAAATAAACTGGGGAGAAGAAACAAATTCCTTCTGTGGAAGAATTCCAAATCATTTTTGTAAACGCTTTACTCCAAGGAGATGTGGAATAAATCTTCACTCTTCAGATGTGGGTCACACGTGGTGACTTTCTTCTCAGGAGCACGTTAGGACCATGGTGGGGGCAGTGTGGGGACTGAACTCTACAATGCAAAAGCCCAACTGACCCCAGCTCGGTACAGTGAACAAGGGGGACGTCCACAGCAGTGAGTCACGCTGACAGTGTAACCCCTAAAATGGTGTGATGGTGATTACCTTTTACTTCTAGAATCTTCTTCCTCAACACTTGTAAGGCAGTACAATCATGAGAAAATCACCAAGCATTTGTCACTTAGGAGACACTTATTTGACCATTTTGTCTCAGAATTATGCAGATTATGAAAAAGGAAAATTTGAGATTGTGTCTCAACCAAGAAGAGACTAAGACATAACTAAGTCAAGTATGGGATGATGGTAGGGTGAAAAATGCTTGGTAAAACCTGCGAGAGCGGAATCTGGTATAGCGTCATTAATAATGTGTCAATATTGGCTCACACAGTGGGGCAAATGTGGGTACGGGGTTTTTGTATGTTAGTAATCAGGGAAACTGGCTATAGGGTATTTGAGAATTCTATGCTATAGGTACCATTTTTTGGTAAATTTAAAACTTTTAAAAAGGGAATTAAAAAGCATCCAGTATAACTCACCAAAGTAACTTGAGAGGAGAAAATGGTATGATTATCTCAAAAAAATGAATAAAAGGCATTTGACAGTATACAAACCCTGTTCTTAAGACCATTGGGAGCTAGGAACTGAACAAGATCCTTTAATAAAGAATATTTTGAAAAGCAGTCACTTGTAAGCTCACTGGTAATGGAGTTACTGAGCGCTATCATCTGAGAGCAGCGGTCCAACAGTGACTTCTCATTTACCATTTCTAGTCAACACTGAATCACATGTTCTAGTGGGTATAGTCAAACATGGGGTAAGAATTGAAAATAAAAAGGCACATTGCATTATACAGTAATATGAACATGAGCAATGAAAATAAGGAAATTATGAAGTTGTTAGATTAAAAAGTAAATAAGTAATATGTGAGGTAACAAAACTTTAAAAACATTTTCAGAAAGATCAGAGACACCAATGACACAAGAAAAGATCACACAAATTATAAATAATTATTGAAAAAAAATTATTGAAAGGCAGTAAACACCACCTTCCAAGTGGAGAGATTCAGGTCTGTGGATTGGCAGATTCATTTACACAGAGATGTGAATTCTCCACGGAGTCCATCTAAGATCCAGGTGACTTGATTTCATGACTCTCATAGAATCCAGAGTGAAGGTGTTCAGTGAAATCAATCAGCCACACAAGGTTAACTAAAGCATGGATTCTCTTAGGAGAAACACACAGTATAAACAAAGAGCAAAATGAAAGATAGTAACTGGGGAAATGTTCTTTCACAAAGGGGAAGAGGATTGGAAGACGGAGGAAGGGGACAGAAAAGGGACTTGGAGAAAGGGGTGAAGGCGTGTTACGCACCTGTTGGAGCTACACACGAGTGCTGCAAACGTGCTAACACAAATAAAACTTAAAAAATAAACCTGTATGAGAGGAAAAAAAGAAGGGTAGAAATAGTCTCAAAGATGAACACGAGTACATGAATTAAACTACCAAACTTGGAGGCTTGTTATAAAATTATAGTATATCTGTCAAAGACAGAAAACAGAGTCCACCAACAGATCAACAGATAGGACTGGCTGATGAAATTGTCACTGTCAAATGGTGAGGAAGGGTGGTCTTGTTCAACCGCTGGTGCTAGGTGTAACAGATGTCAATAGAGGAAAAGCCTGAATCCCTTTCCAACCACACAAGGGAATGACTTTCCTAGGTGTAAAACTCCTCCATCCATGAAAAGGAAACAGGCCTGATTTGACATAACGGGAAATATGGTAACTTCAGGGAAAGTGAAAAAGCAAAAGGAAATGCCACACACCACAGATGAAAACAATGGTGAATTAATCTATCAAAATGAAACCTTCTGTTTATCAAAGTCTGTATTCAGTGAAGGTTCATTGTGTAAAAGACATAGTAAACTTTTGCACGTCAAAAAGTGAAAAATAAGCCATTTAAGTAGGCACTTGGCAATGGAGGATAGCCAGGAGCCAAGAAACATTGTGAAAAGGTATCCAAGATCACTATCTATGAGGGAAGGAATAACTCTTAAAACAGATAAGTTAAATGCCACCTGTATATCTAAAACTTTAAAACCAGCTGTATATGTTTAGAATACTCATTCTCCAAAGTTGACACCATTCTCTTAGGAAGATAGTTAGCAAAAATGCATACAAATATAACCTAAAATGTGTATACATCAACACATGGAGTGGTGTTTTTTAAGGGCAAAAATTGCAAAAAAAAAAACAACAAAAAAAAAGGCCCATAAGAAGTTGAAGGTAAAGAGCTAAGTACACCTTGGAACACACACCCATGTAGAAGCTACGAATCTCATGAAAAGAAGTGTGCTTTACTGAGACGGGAGGGAACTCACCGTTGCCCGGCTGGCCTCAGTCTGCAGGGTTAAGCAGTCTTCGCACTGCAGCCCCCTCCCACGTGGCTTGGCTACGGCGCAGCCACCGCGCCTGAGCACGTGCAGTCCTGCCCGAGCTTTGCTTTCACTGAACATCTTTTTTTTTTAAGAGCAGAAATATTTATTGAGAGAAAGCAAGCTTCTGTCTGAGAGAGAGACAGATGGGGTCTGTATGTTCTAGGGAGTTTTATAGAGTAAAACCATGAGGGGAGGCAGTTAGGGTTAGGGTTTGATTTGTGAGAAATCTTTTGATTGATTGATGTCATCTCTTATGGATTAAGAACTGGTGGGCAATTTAACACCAGCTGAATTAGATCAGCGTGGTGCTGCGCGTAGGTGGCCACCTGAGGAGAGCTGCCAGCACAGACAGAGACGTGGAGAATAGGAGCTGGCTGTGTGGGTCTCTCTGAGTGTTGCTGTTTCAAGCCGTTGGTTCTCCTGGAGGAGTTCGTCGGGACTGGCTTCCCCAGTGTGAGTTCAGCCATTGTCATCGAGAAGCTTGGAACCTTGTTGGTGAGGGCGGCTGTGGTTCACTTTGGGGAGCTCTGGTGCTTACACTGGGCATCGCTTCTTGGCTCTTGAGGGAAGGTGTGTGCTTATTTAATCTCCAGGAGAAGCTTGTCACGCTGGCTTTCTGGCATGTACTCAGCTATTCTCATTGTCGAAGGAGCTCTTAACCTCTGTGTCGCTGAGCACGGCTGTGGTGCTCTTCAGGGCAGCCCTGGTCTTTATTATGAGTGTGACTTCTTGGCTCCAGTGCACAACCCTCAACCTGCCAGCACAGCTCCTTCACCCTGCGGCATAGACTTTCTGGCTTCCACCGCTGACCTTTGGGCCTTCCTAGCATGGATCTGTAAAACAGACTGGTGTGAGTCCTTCTTGTGGGCTCTAGGCCTCCAGCTGGACTCGTGGGAGGCATTGTCACGGGCTCTGGGTTTTCATCTGGACTCATGCAGGACATTGCTGTGGGATCCAGGGCCTTGGATGCATATTCTGGATCTTTAGTGTTGTGGACAGATTTTTTGTACTAGTGTTTAACTCTGGTGACCATCATAAAATAATATAAACTCTGTGTCCTGATGTGATTGTTCTCCTCACAACAATATCTGACTATAACATTAACTATGATGCGTTATTACTTATTCCCCTATTCTTAGCTTCATTAGAATAGAAATTGTATGTGTTGGCTTCAAATGATAAATTTCTTATGAGAAAGTTATTTTGTCCATTTCCCTCCAATGTGAGCATCTCTTTCTTTCTTAACTTCGCTTTAATGGTCTGTTCTCATATGTTTTGGAAGGTTTATCTCTGTTTCCTGTGACTCTGCATTGCAGTAGGTCTGGCTGGCAGTTTATGCGCCATTGCGTGTGTTGTTTGTCTTCTGTAACTCATTAATTCTAAGTAGACCTTTGAGCTGGTAGAAACTTTCTCCTCGCATTTGGCTCATTCTTTCAGACAATATGATTATCATTATAGGCTCTTCTTTAAGAGTTGCTTTTTGGAAGATTTTCACATTTTACCTGAGTTTGCTTTGACTAAAAGTTAAGAAAATCTTGTGATTCATTGGTATTTCTATGGTGTAGTATTTCTTTGCATCTAAAAATTCAACTGCATAAATTTATCCCTGTTGTGTTAGTTTGGCTTTAACTGTGGTATGTCTGCAGACCCTGATGGACCATGAACATTCAAGGATCCTGTCAGTTCGCCCAGAAGATTGACATGAGGGTTGTAAAGTTCCATAAAAGAGGAGCTTCCTGACAGCTGACTGACTTTTTAGGAATAGCACGCATGAGATACAGTTCTGGCCTGTGACTATTGGCTACTCTTGTCCTTTTAGATAAAGATACTGAGGAAGGGACCCTCTGGCTTCCTAGGACAGGGCTATGTGAACCTTACCCAAACCAGCTTCACTGGGCTGCTCAGTGGCATAAGCGCCTGCCTTGCAGGTGTGCGGTTGTGAGTTCAATCCCCAGTACTGATAAAAAAAAGAAAAGAAAAAAGTACCAAACTACTTCACTGAATCTGTCCAAACTCCAATGTACTTTGGCATAAAGATTTATGGATTCCAAACCTGGTTAGAATTTTCAGGAGCAAATGGATGTACACAAGGGAAATGTCATGACCTGAGTCACTAGCAAATCTGATGACATAAATTTATACTCAGAATCATGCTGATATAAATTCTGGGGATGTGGATATGCAAAATATAGCTGTGGAAGAAGGGATTTTTCAGGGAAAATACCAGGTGGTCACTGGGAAGGTAGACCGGAGCCTGGGTCACAGAACGTAAGCATCAGTTTGGTGAGTGGTTGCTCTGTTTGGAACAAAGAATCACATGGAGTCAAGTCACTAAATAGGAAGTGGGGACTGAAACTACCGTGTCATGTAGATCGGCTTATTTTTCACCTCTACACATGCAGTGGCGGCCCCACTTTTGGAATTTCGGCACTTTGGATCCTTGTTAGAATTCCCTAGGACCGCTGGCAGGAACTCAAACGTTGGCATCCATCTGGCTGTTCTCTAGCTGGTAACAGGAACCCTGAGAATTACCCTCGAGTGTCCTGGGAGAGCTGTGAGAAACTTCCTGGAATTCTCTGCAGTGTGTTTTCAACCCGCTGTCCTTCACGGGCAGTGCTCAGAGAGTGCTGCCTCCTGCTGACTTTGACTAACAGAAAAGACAAAGAAGGGTGCAAGGAGAACACACAGGCAGAAGTGCCAAGGCCTCAGGGACGCACGCTCGCCTCAGAGCAGCTGAGTGCTTGTGCTTTGGAAACCCAGCGCGGGACTGCTCACAGCCCACTTAGCACCTGCCCCAGGTAACTAAGCTGAACACTGTACTCAAAGCTAGGTGACTCCCTGCGGCAATCTTCACCACATTAACTGACACATTTTCTAAATATCTGCCTGGAGGTCTCTGGGAAGCCCAGAAGGAACCCTTGAGCCGCTACATTTTTATGTCACTTTTGTGCCAGGAATGCAAATACAACCAAGAGGAAAAGGAGGTAGTGGGTGATGACACGTAATTTCTTATATACTGGTGGAAGAAACTCATCTTTGGGAAAATATGGAGAAAGAGAAGACAAAAATGAATTTAAAATTGCAGTGTTAGCTTCCCAATTGTAATTGTTCACAAAGGGATCAGAACATTGTTTCAAGTCATCAACAAATAAGAGGGTACAGTTAATAGAAAATTACTAATCACTTAATAAACTAGTCCACCAGCCATGTCTAACCTGCAGCCCACTTTTTCCTCCTTTTAAAAAATTTTCTTGGTCTCTTGGGATATGAAGCCTCCCTAGATAAGTTTAAATGTCAAACTGAAGTCAAATATGTGGGACATGGATGGTGGTTGTGTCCTAAAGCCACCCGAATGAGGATGCAAAGTGACATGCTACAGAAGACAGAAACTCCGCCTATTTTGAGAGCTGGTGCTTGATTCCTGCCTTTTATTAAAATCCCAGGCCTCACTGACTTGTTATATGAAGCATCACCAGAACTTTCCAGAGAAGGAAGTTCCCAGAGAAGGAAGTTTCCAGAGAAGGAAGTTTCCAGAGAAGGAATTTTTCCAGAGAAGGAATTTTTCCAGAGAAGGAATTTTTCCAGGGAAGAAGTCTTTCACATCCTTGCAGTAGAGGTTATTTCCCAACCTGCATTAGAAGTTAAAACTTTGATCAACTGTTCTGGATTTTCTGTCATGAGACTTACAGTGCTTCCAATGACATACTTACTCCAAAATTAGGCCTTGATTCTAGAGACACTGTTTACTTTCTGGGTTACTGATTTCTGGCTTTGTTTTGTTTTGTCTTTGGTTTTTTGAGACGGGGTCTTGCTAGATAGTCCAGGTTGGCCTTGAGCTTGATATATAGCCCAGGCTGGCATTGAACTTGCAGAGAGCCTGTTGCCTCCTGCCTCGGCCTCCTGAGCGCTGAGATTACAGGTGTGCACCACCGCACCCAGCCTGGTGTCTTGATCTGGGGGTGAAGTGATGTTGACATGTGACAGCAGCAGCTGTTACCCTGACGGAAGAGGCTGAGGCTTGGACCCTGGGAAATGTTACTTACACCTCCTGCTGTAACCAGTTCAGGGGACACCAGCTCTGCCTCACCAGACGCACACATCTTGCTGTCTGTTCCTAATGCTGATCCAGGCTGGTGCAGACTCCACAGTGGCTCCGTAGCCAGATCCTGAGCACAGAGGCTGAATGTGCCTCGCCATCACCGAGAAGGACCCCAGACCTCAGTTGCTGTCTCACTGGCTGAACCTTTCTGGGTTAGCCGGGGGGAGAACCTTTCACTTAGCACTTGACCTCATGAAGCATTTGAGGCTTTTGTTCTCCTGGACATAAAGTCCCAGTGGCGGCACCCATAACCATGGGTCCGGCTTTCAATTAGCTGGTAGATACACGCACCGACAGTAATTGTGCCTTTGTTGTCTGCTATGTGACTGTCAAATTGGGAAGAACAGAGGCTTTCGAACAGCAATAGAAACTCTAAAGTATTACATCAGAAACTACTGGTTTATTGGAGTCACTCAAACTTCACTAGATTTATGTAATTTGTTGTAGAAGTCACAATGGAAAACAAAGTGAAATATCAAAAAAATTACATACGAACCTGAAAAGGATTAGTGAGGTTTGGGTTGGGGAAATCAAATATCCTTTATGTCCCTGAGAAACTCCTACTCACAGTTTGAGAAGTAGCCAACTTGGAAGAATTAGGAAAGGAGAAAGCTGAGAAGACGAGCACAGCAAGTGCGGGTTTCATGATGAGTTTGCACCTCCCCTCCACCTGCTACAATACCGAGGGGCTTCTTCTCGCCCACCAACTCTCTAAGCGAAAGGAGCACACTGAGAACTTGGCAATCTTACAGTAACTGTAAGTGCATCAAACAGGTCAGGAAATAATACGAAAATATAATGTTTGTTGGAAAAATTCTTTGCAGGGTACGCCTAAACCGAGCTAAGAAATTTTTTTTTCTTTTTGGTACTGGGGATCGAACTCATGACCTCCCGTTTGCCAGACAGGCACTTGTGCCACTGAGCTAAATCCCCAGCCCCAAGCTAAGAAATTCTGTGAAGATCGGTGCTATATATCTGAGCTACCAGAGCCTATGGAGCTCCCACCTTTAAAAGGCAAAAAGTATTTTTAAATAATGGTGCACATCAAGGCCAGGGTGGACTAAAACAGATGCAGAGTAACCATACACCTGTGGAATCACATTTCTGAAGATCTAGAATCCAGTAAGGAAGGGGATTCATTTGCTAGCTCAGGGGGCTCCACAGCTTCATGATACACTACAGGCTACATTGCATCATCTCCAGCCTGCTGGGTGGGTGGATGGGACGGAGGACTCAAACTCCATGGAGAATTTTTGGCTAAATGATATCAAGCCTCTGGCCTAGATGAGTGGTTCAATGCCCTACTATTTATTTAAAATAAAACTAATTCTCTCTAGCAGTAACGGCGCTTTTTCTTTTGAGTGTGGAAACTATGAATCTTGGGTTTAACCCTAACACATGGTCTAATATGGTGGCAAACACTCGCGGTGCACTAGGATACATGGAAGAGTCTGTAGGGTCCCCTGTTCTTTTATGTCTTACCTGGCTGTTACGTGGGCTAACTGTGGAAAACTCCCCTTGGAAATGTGTGCTAGCGATACTGCCCAGGGGTCCAGTCTACCTCCAAGCGATCCAGTGGGGCAGGCTGACTGGTAGCACTCTGGTCAGAACCACAGCACGTGTAGTTCACAACTCATTTTACTATCAAGGTGAGGAGGACACCCAAATGGATCCAAACTCCACATGTGATACCAACACCTACAATCAAGTGGGCTTGAAGACCTGAAGGTTAAATTCTCTAGACAGTAATTTACAATAATATGAAACCTGAAAAGTTTTGCTGGTGGACAAACAGCAGGGAAATTGTAATGTTTTGTTACCTTGTTCTTAATTATCTTTTTATTTTCAATTTGTGGTGCAGTGGATTGAACCCAGGACCTTGTAGGGAAGTTGCTAGGCAAATGTTCTACATTCTGTCTTAATTTCTTGCCATTAATATTTTGATAATTGTTTTTCATCATTTGAGCAGGCAGCTTAAGTGTTTTATACTTCTTTTAAAAATTAGCTTCTCAACCTCAAGGAATGTTGTGATGATTATAAATTACCCTGAACACAGATGAGTCTAAGGAAACTTCCTTTGTCTTAGTCCTTCAGAGGCACCAATTGAGTGCTTTAAATGCAGATGAAATGGAAAAGTTCAAATCATCCTACTTACAGATCAGCGCTGCACAAATAAGACCGTCTTTAAGAGCGCCACACTTTGTATGATAGAAGACGATTTTAAGCAATCAAGCTAAATATACTTACATTCAAAGACCGTGAACAATATCACAAATCTTCAACGGTTCCTTCTCTTATGTAGTCACTGGGGACCAGTTTTATAAAATTGAAATAGATGTGCAGATAAAGAGAAAATAGCCCAAATGATGAGGGTTGGTTTCTTCAAAATTCCCAAAATACCTTATAAAAATGAGTCTACCCTGTTAGAACCTGGCAGTCTCCTAGTCTCGTACTTAGATGCTTTTGGATAACGAAATGCTCTATTTCTTTTAATATGACTACAGCTAATGTGAATAAATTCAATTTAACTTTCACATGATAGGCTTTACCATTTAAAAAAAAGTTACTAAACTACAAAGGGGCTAAACTAGTGCTAAGCTCAAATTAAAAGAGATTTTTAAATACCATGTTAAGGAGAATAAAAGCAGGGCTGTAATTGCCAACTCTATGATACAAAAATACTGCCAATCTAAGTGTCTTTGGAAATTGCAGAAACATGCAATTTAGATATCAGTAGGGGAACCAAAGTTTAATACAAGAAAGATACAGTGACAGAGAAAATTAGATGGAAATTGGAGAAGAATTTGAAAGTAGACATCTTGGAATAAAGTATTGTTGCAAGAAACAAAGAATTTTCATAACTCTTCACATGTGAAAGTGAACAATCATTAGTTATCAACAGCTACAGTATGCATTTATTAGTAAATGTTTGTATCCATTCAGAGAAACAATTAGGTGCTGGATATATCTCTTGTATTACTATCTATGCTCCTATTATGGAAAGAGTAACATTTGGTGCTGCATACTGATATTTCTGAAAATTTAAATAAAATGAATTTCCCTGAAGCATACAAGTATAACACATATGTGAAACAGACACATTAGATTAGTGTCTGTCTTCAGGGAGATACAGCCCATGGAAATTTGTATTGACAGATACAGGAAGTGGCCAGCTGGACAGATTTTTCCCTAAGATTAAAACTGAATCCATTTTAATATTGCAATTGTACTTTACAATTTAACAGTTGTGTATCTACTTTCCAACAAATACTCCATAACCAAGCTTCACTAATAAGTAGTAGAATTGATGGGATTTTTTGGCTTTGCCAGGGATTGAGCCCAGGTCGGTCACACTCCGCTCTGGTCATAGCCCTTTTGAAATATTTCATTTTTGAGAGGCCAGGCTTGCCAAGCTGAGCAAATTTCCAACACTGGGCTTAAACTTGTGATCCTCCTGCCTCAGCTTCTTATACAGGGAGCACTACTTGATGAATAGCACTACTAGATGCATGATTTGCAGCAGTCCTCAGCTGAACTGTAGGAATAGGATGCTATATAATTCATAGATCTTCACAAGAACTATATTGGATCATGCAATAAAAATTCAAGTTACATCTTTAGACTACCAAGCACCACTTCCTGATTTCTGTATCATATACAATCTGGGGGGAAAACACAAAATAAGAGTTAAAAATTAAGTCTTATAAAACACTTCAAAAACCAAGCTACTTTGCAAAGCTATTGTATGATGGAGGAGAATTCTTATATGGAACCAATCAAGAAAATGCCTTCAGGGCAGGGGGTTTATCTCAGGGACATAAGCACCTGCCTGGCAAGTGTGAGGTCATGAGTGTGACCCCTGGTACCAAACAAAACAAAACAAAACAAACACATGCCTTCATATGTGTCAGTTGTGTGACATTTTCAAAGATTAGTCACATTAAGTTTATATTCTTTTAACTTTTAGAACTTTTCCCCATCAAAATGTTAACACTTTATGATGTACTCTGCTTTGGAATCATTGGCTGTATCAAAAGTTAAGAGTTCTTCACTAGGGAGAATCAAAGTCGTACTACAAATTCTTTTTAAAATGTCTAATACCATAAAATAGAATCAAAAAGGAAAATGGTTAGGGAGGAAACAGGTTATTCTAACCTTACTGTTGAGGTTGTGATTAATCGCATATTCTATATGTGCTTCCAAGAACAAACATAGGGGGACTGGTAAGGAATTATGAAGAACAAAACAGAAGAGTAGGCCTACAGGGAATTATCAAAGACAAAGTGTTACAACAAAAAGAAGTCTAACAGAATTAACAGAGAACATCAGAAGAGCCCCACATAACTGTAGACACAGACTGGATATATGCCGAGTGTTTCTTGTAAGTAGGGTGTGTGTAGCAACTGCAGCTTTAATTTTAAATAATATTGAAAATCTTCTACATCTTTGTAGCAACTGATAGGTGCCAGCACACAGCCAGGGCAATTGCTTTGCTCAGCAATAAAACCAACTGACTCTGTCTTTCTGAATTGGTACGTTGCTTTGTGTCGTGATTACTTTTTCCTTCAACACTGTAAAAGATGCCAGTTTTGTCTTCTATGATTTCTTTGAGAATATAGGCAATATTGGCCCAAGGGGAATCATTAGCTTGTGTCTAAAAGATAGTAGCAGATTCTTGAAAGGGAGAAAGTCTCATATCATAGGCTTTTTGGAAATAATGTGTCTTGTTGATAAATTATGGGATCCCACACATGAGCAGTGCACAGATCAGTGACGCACTTCTTCCAGAGATAGAAACTACTGAGGAGGACATAGCCAAATATCATGAACTTGGACCCATGAAAGCTCTGCAGTAGTTCGGCACTGGGTCTGCTTGAACCCTCGGTCACTTAATCTACCAGGGTTTAAAGAGAAATCCCTGATCAGAGTCTCCAGGGCCAGTGAGTATGCACAGAAGGTACGAAGGGACAGCGCAAGGAGGCTTCACCCATCCTGGAAGGCACGATGTCATACCAGTCACGCTCAGTAGGGTGGTGCTGAGGTAAAGGAGACGTGATCCTTGAACAAGCTTGAGGTTTGGAACTGAGGCGCTGTTGTTTCACTCCCTTCTAGCAATCTGCTTGTGAAACTTCCTGATTTTTTGACCTCTATTTTAGTGTATTTCTTAACATACTTTAATTGTTAGAGCTAATAGTTTCAATTTTCTTTCTCAGGATGCGGAGCTGAAAATAAATGTACATAACATGACTTAGAATTGAGTGGCCACCTTTGATGATCAAGAAGAGACAAGCTTTCAAATTTACTAGTTGAAAAAACATTAGTGAGGGGCCAACTTGTTCTCAGTGTGTGCCTGCCCTCCTTAATGGTAGTATCATTAGAAAATTTCCCTTTTTTTCCACTAAATTCTTTTATAATTGGAAGTTTTAGGATTCACTGGAACCATCTCTTCTGGGAGAAGTGACTTAGGTATACAAGGGGAGGATTCACGTGTGTTACATATTTTCATGTTACTTTGATGACATGCATGGATGAGTAGGTAAACGTGACAGCCTGTTCACATTTCTCCCAGAAGGCTGATGTTAGTTCATATATTTTTCTTGGTTTATGACACTGAATGAAGTTATAGATAGTCTGATACTTGATTTCTAGAGCTGGAGTTCCAGGTGGTATCAGTAGATTTCCTAAAAGTAGTCTGTAACCATGAGTGATGCTAGTTTTACTGATGTAGAAAATGTGAAAATGTAGCCAAAGGTTATTGATGAAAATATTCCATTTTGTGGAATACATTGTGAAAACTTCTCTAAAGGAAAGACCCTGTGTGTTTCTCCATTATTGCATGCAATCTTATACTTGATAATATTTTCATTTTGTGAAAATTTAAGATTCAAAGATATGCTTGGCAATAAAATTTGAACAAATTGATAAGCAAACTGATGTTTAGCAATCAGCTCACTGACACCTTGTGGGTCCATTATTTTGAGTGTAATGTAGGAAGCGTGTGACATGCACTGTGTGAGTGCTCCTGATAAGGCCATTGTGATTCCTAGGGTCACCATGACGCAAGCATCCCATTGCAAGTACTTGTTTTAAATTAAAAATTTACCATAATATTTGTACCTATTTATGGGGCATGATATATAGGAATTCCTTGTTTTAGGGTTCTATACATGTATCTTTGTAAATTAATGATTGACCTAGTAGGTAGTACCCTCATGAGAAAAGCATCATGTTTCCCCGAACAGTCATTGAGATGATGTTCAAATAGTTCTGAGTTATAATAACTCTTTCAAAGTTGTGAATTTTTTGTCTAATTACAGGAGTTAGGACAGTTGATATATTCATTTATACTATGAGATACTTTTACGCTTCTCCATAATGTATGTGGGTTTTTGATAAGGGACTCGCAGTGGAAAAGCAATGGGTATCAGTCTCCACTTTTAAACTGTGTACGAGTCGTCCAGGATGCATGAAAGCAAACGCAGATCCATTTGGCTTGATATCTAATTTTTAGAACTAGAGATTTATTTACTTACTTACTTACTGGGTACTAGGGATTGAACCCAGGGCCTCACACATGCTAGGCGCATACTCTACAGTGGAGATATGTCTGAAACCCTCTCTTTAAATAAATTCTACTAAAATGGTTTCTTTATTTCAAGTCAGAATTATTTTGAAACCAAATTCCCTATTGAGGTTGTCCCATTCTTTTATAATTGAAAGTTACCTGGACATATTTACAAAGCACAATGTAATTTTTGATTTGCGTGTATACTGGGTACTGATGCCCTAAGGGTAATCACCATATCTGTCACCTTAAACTTTTATAATTGCTTGAGGAGGAGGAGGACATTGAAATTCCTCTAATGTACTATTTGAGGTCTCTAACGTGCTATTATGAATTATGCACGGCCTTGCTCTAGTTCCTATGCCGTGGACACAGCAAGTGTTACTGCTGTGGCCCCTCAAAGGACTAAAGCAGGACTGAGTGGGGGGATGGTCCCTGTTTGCATGACATCACCTGTCTTTCTATCTGGTGAGCCAATGGGTCATTGCCCCACAATGGATAAGTTTTGCGAGAATAACTGTATCAGTTCACTACAGGAAAGATGTGTGAGCCATACATCATATGAGACACTTAAGAGGAATGGCGTTTGGTTTGGACACTTGTCCTATGCCTGCCCATGTAGACAAAAACCGAGACAAAAGAGACTTCTGTGCAGGTGGCAAATTATACAACATCAGTAGAATGCACGGAGTATACCAGGATTCAAGTCCATTTTTTTGAGACAGGGTCTCACTATGTAGTTCAGGCTGGCTTGGCCTCACTATGTAGTCCAGACTGGCCTTGAACTCACAGTGATCCTCCTGCCTCAGCCTCTCAAGTGCTGGGATCACAGGTGCGCACCACCCTACCTGAACTTCGAGCCCATTTTAGCCCAGAGAATTTATAAAACTTGGAAATCGTCTGTTAAACATGCTCAGGTGGAGTGTACCGGGAGTAAGCTCAGTGTGGCATGTTACATTGCCTTGAAGAGAGAGGGTGATATGAAAATAATGCTCAGCAGGATTGTCCCAAGGCCCGGGATTGTTGCTAGTTCCGGCAGCAGAAGTTAAGCCTGATTCTGGGATAGTCTGATTTTGGGGCTTAACAAAACAAAACCCTTGTTTTCTTAAACTTCTTTTGCCAAAGTCTCCTGTGAGCGTCTAACTGAGTGACAGCTTCTCACTCGGTGAGATTCAGCCCCGTCATCCACAGCCACCGTTTAGTGTGATATGTGAGGGCTCCTTTGGGTTTTTGCCCCATCTTATGTCTTTCGGCAAGATGTGTTGCCAAGAGAAGCCACTCGTTCAAGGGGGCGAGAGTCACCGTGAGTCCCAGGGGCATCTTGAAAGATCTTGGCAGTAGTGAAAATTAACCCTTAACACAATTATGTTTGCTTATTCAGGCCGCCTGACTCAGTATGAATGAGGCCGTCTTCTGAAATGAGTTAGTGCCTTTTGTGAAATGATCCTGGGAAAAATATCTTTGCTTTTATGACCCGAATTTGATAACATTAAATTTGATTTAGTGGTACCCAGTAAAATGTCTTTTAGTCATTCTGAGCTTCATTATTCCTAGAAGAATTTCTTAATAACATTATTTTATAAACTTTTTAAACCTCTCTTCTGTTACTTTTTATTTTATAGAAAAAAACAATTTTGCAACAAAATAATAAGGGAATAACAACATTAATACATGTTGTTACCTTTAAAGTAGTTGTTCAGGGTACAAGACATGGGCATAAAAATTTCTCCAATCAAAAGGACAGTAGGGAAAAATGTAAGTCATCTGTACTAGTACGTGTTCAGTTCATTAAAAAGAAAGGTTTGTGTTAATATCAATTATTTTATAAACTTCAGAAGGCTTTGTGGCTTTTGGAACTGATGATTCTTCCATAAATAAAACATCCTTTTAATGGAGATTAAAAACCTTAGATATAGTACTTTGTTTGCCTGTGATATAGCTGTATAAATTGGAGAGCAAAGTATTGCCTGAATTTCAGTTTAATATCATGACACCGTTTGTGTGACAGACTGGAAGCCGACAGTGTGAACGGTGTCCATTGTTCCCGATCCGGCCCTTCAGGTGACTAGGAGTAAAGCTGAGGCATAAGCTCCACGGTGGGTTCTACTCTACCTGATCTATAGATAACATCCATGTGAGGAAAACTTCACTTTTTCTAGAATTTCTTTTAGAAATAGTATTGAAACATTGAGTCAGAAGTACTGTACCTGTAGTATGGCATCCTTGGATCTAAATGCTAACAGACTACTCCCGCCCATTGGAGTAGCATTTGTGTGTTGCTGTGGTTTTGTGATGTTTGTGGATCACTGGTGAAAACTCATCACATTTAATGACATTTCAACCGTAGTTTAAACATTTTTGTATATGCACAAGTGTGCAACTGAATACACAGTGCCCTGATGTCTTACGATCTAGCTTCCACGTGGTTCCGGGAATGTAATTTTAAGGGAGTTTTGGTACAGTGTTGCCGATTAGCACCGATACGTCTTGTTTTAACACACTGACAAGTGATGAGCCACCGGTGAGATGCCAGGTGGTCTCAGCAGGACACTTCGGTGCTCCGAAGTGAAGACGCTTGTTTGTGCTGTCCTTGTCATGTTTATGAAATCAGTGACCCACAGAATAGTTAGTGGCTCAGTTTTTGGGTACTAACCACAATTATTTCAGGAAAAGTACATGTAAGGAATGCACACATTACGATGTTAAAATGTGTCCAGCTTTTATACTCTCAGATACTGACTTTGGGGAAAAAACAATCTGAATGTGTCTGAACTCCAAAGCAATTCCAATCCAGTTTAGCACCAGAAAGGCAAGAGCAATCTCTAATGTTTAGGTACAAGGTGTCATCACAATAAATGATGGATGATTCATTTTTTTTCTTTTTCGGCACAGGGATTCAAACTCAGGACCTCACACTTCCCAGGCAGGCTCTGTGTCAGGTATATCCCTGACCCTGAAATTTTAAAAATTATTATAGTCTACATGTTTTACCTTTTCTCTTTCTTTTTTTCTCTCCTCCATCTTAATTTCTCTTTCCGTTTGAATAGCTTCTTCCCATTTCACAGTATCTGTTGTACATTTTGGATCTGACTCAGCTTCTCATACTAGGGAAACCATATGGTGTTTACACATGCGAGTCTGATTTATTTCACTTATGAATGTGGTCGCAAGTTACACCCATTTCCCTATAAAAGCCTCAGGTTTATCCTTCCTTATGTCTGAGTAGTACTACAGCTTATAAAACGACCACACCGTTTTCAACCATTCCTTGGTTGATGGGCACTTGGGATGTTTCCAAGATCTGGCTATTACAAATTTGGGTGCACATAAATCGCTGTGGTGTGATTTTTAAATCTGGGAAGACACCCAGGAGGGGAATAGCTCAGTCAAATGAGCCCTGTAGTCCAAGTTATTTGAGGAATCTCCACACTAGTTAAGACAGTTGTACTCCTAATTTCTCTCAGTTGATTTCATGCTCACATTTTGCAGTCTGAGTAACTGCCCTGAAGGTGACACAGCGTGTCAGCCATTGTTACTCTCCTCTTATCTTGTTTTAAAAGTTTGTTTGATTCTTTTCTCTCTTTCTTAGAGTAGGAAAATTTATTGGAGAAAAGGAATGGGGAATAGGAATAGTTCCTGAGGGACAGAAAGGGTCCCAAATGAATTGTCCTTTCCTCTTTAAAATAAAGTTGAAAAAAAGAAAACTAGTTTTAAAAGTTAAAAAAAAAACCCAAATTATTATAGTAAAAGGCAGATTGTCACTAATCCCCTCCAAATACTCCCTCTCACTTTGAACACATTCATCTCATCATTCTTGGCACTCTCTGAAGCAGTGTGGAAGTTTTCTTTCATGAGTATCTTTATGAGGTGTTGTGAGTTTAAAACTATGGTGGTGAATGCTGCTACCAAGTGCCATCCAATGGAAAGACAGGCTTGTAAAAAAAATCCTGGTGTGTCCATGTCTTGGTTACTTTCATTGCTGGGATGAAAAACCCAATACCTGAAGTTAAGGAAGGAAAGGTTTCTTTAACTCATAGTTTGTGGTGGTTTCAGTCCATAATCCAAGGCAGAGGGCAACAGTTCATGGTGGCATAAAACAGCACAAGTACCAAGAGAGAAAGGGAGGAGCACAGAGGAAGACTTTCTGTCCCTCATATTGTATGCAGGCCACACCCGCTTGGGTATAGCACTCACACCCATAATCCCAGCATTGGACTTGAGTCGTTCACAAACTCTAGGAACCTGCCCCCATGACTGCATGAGGCTCTGAGGGGACATCCAGACATGAACCATAACAGTCCGCATCCACCTTATTTACCAAATCTGGCACCATGTGACTTCTGACTCCTCCCCAAAGTCAAAATGGCCATGAAATGTAAATCTTTTGAATTGAGTTACAACACTGAGGCAGCTACAACAGCACAAGAAGAGACACTGAGGAAAAAGAACTTTCAGTATTACTTCAGAAAATGGCAAGAACAATAGAATAAATACGTATGAGGCGAGGGAAATGTTTTGAATGGGATTAGTTGAAATGTGTCTTTTAATGTAAGACATTTTTAAAAACAAATGACTATTTTTCAATTAGATCTCATATGCATGAGGAATGCTATCACTTTAATCAATGATGAGAGTTCATATGGTCTTAAAGACACATGATCATAGAGTCAGAAAGAACCCACTGGGAACCATCCTCAGTGACAACTCAAGGGCAGGCATTTGGAAATCCTTATTTCCATTCTGGGTTTTATTCTGGCTTGAAGAAATAAAACACTTGAAATAAATTTGTGTGGCTAAACTAACAGATGTGCTTATGAAGAACGAACGCTGGTTCCCTCAGCTTTATGTCAGGGAGTTAGGTCTCCTAGCGGTGCACACTGAACTCCTGCCCATGCCTCTCTTCCTCATTCTGTGTTACAGCGCTACTATCACAAATGGCACACCTCTGCATTGGCATGAGGTGAAGGACTTCCTTTGGTCGCAGTGATATTCCACCCAATGTACTGAGCTGGAGGGGTCTCCCCAAGGTGACACGTCACTCATGTGGTCCACCCAAGTACTGACTTTGACTGTTCCTGCTGAGGTTAGCCCAACCTCACTGATAGCCTATGACAAAATTTTTATTACATTTTTATTACACTGATGTGACTGCAGCAAATGACATGCTATTTATTCACACATGGTGTTTAGTACTTATCTGCATCTTTATATGAGAAAAAGTTTTGTAATGTAAAGTGGGATCCTAAGAGCTTTATTCTACTTAATGTGTACAAAACAAATCTTAACAATTTCAGAATATTAACAACAAAAATTGAAATGTGAGATTGAGTAATTGGCTATTACCATTAAGTCTAAGATGATCATACTGAAGTGGTAAATCATACCGGACTCGCGACTGGTCCATTTAGAGAACAGTGAAAGTGTATGTACAATGCGTGATAAGAGGCCCTGCCTGGAATGAACGCTGGTGAGGCTCCTCTGGTGCCTGTGACTGGATCCTGCCACAGCCGCTACACCAAGGGTTTCATTTCAGAAGGTCACGGAAGAGCCTTGTTGGATTGAAGCAGAAGCTATGGTAAATATGGTGTAGAATAGCTTCCCTGATACCAGAGTGGCTCTTTTTTAAAGACAAGGTCTCTGTGTCATGTGTCTTTCACATGTTGGCAGACACAGTCCTCTATAATTTCTAGAGTGTGACATTGTTGGGGTGTTTGCATCTCAGCCATCTAAGAAAAGACTGAAACACTCAGATCTGATGAGATGCAGAGTTACAGTGTTAGGTTCTGACACTGTGGCACCTAAGGTCAGAGTGCAGAACAGCACATATCTAACCTGAGGGAACCGGGAGACAGATGAGATGTTTAGGGAAAAATGCACGGAAGCATATAAGAGAGAGGAAAAACAACTTTCAGTAAGAAAGGGAAGCACACTCCCTTTGAAAGAGGCCAAGGAGAAAATAGGTCAAGGATATTCGTGATTTGCCTAAATTACAAGGATCCAAACTATTTTTAAAACCATAAAATGATGTAACAGAGTAAAATATGTAAAAAAGCATGAGAAGCATTTTGAAAGGTTTACACAGTTTCGAATGGACAGAAAAAGAAAGGAAGCTCCAGATGCTTGAACAGCCCAAAAGTTTTTAGAGGTAAAACTGAACCAAAAAACAAAACAAAACAAAACAAAATCTTTCAGTTCCATTGGGCGTATTCAAGAAACATGGATAGCAACACAGTGGGAACCGAGCTCAGTTTTACAGACCTCTTTCAGCAGGATGCGATGCCACAGTTAAAACCGCTGGCAGGGAGTGGAATGTCAATAGCTTTAAAGGCCTCGGCTAAGAAATGGAGGGGAGGTCACTAAGCAAACACAGAAGAAGTGCAGGCCTGGGGGTTTAGCTCAGTGGCACAAGCGGTGCCTGGCAGATGCAAAGTCGTAAGTTCGATCCCCAGTCCATGGAAAGGACAAGTCCTCCCAGGGTCCTTCAGGAGTCTGACGCTCATGCTGTTCCTCAGTGCCCAGGTGATCATGGCGAGGAGGCACAGAAGCCCTCAAAGCAGAGAGGACCCAGGAAGAGGGCAAGGGCTGAACACTGACCTCTCAGCGCGTGACCCTCGCCGCATACTGAGCTGTGGTGGAGACACCTTGAAACCGTGAGGCAGGCTGGGGCGCATACGACAGGCTAAGAAGTGAAGACTTGGAAATCGGGGTCCCCGGGAGGGAGGACCTGGGCCCCAGGTCCTGATCGGAGCAATCAAGGTAGGCTGGAAGCCTAGGATGGGCCAGGGGCAGCGGGCAGTGGGCAGCAGGCACAGTGTGAGGGGCGCGAACGTTTCCCTGGGGGCTCAAAGCGTGCAGAGTCCTGGCGGGAGGCACGGGAGGCCTGGCCCGGCCAAAGGCGCCAGGATCCGCGGGGTCCCCGACCCAGCAGCTCACGGGGGGTGGGGTGGGGGGTGGGAAGGGGGCCCAGCCAGAGCGCTCCCTGGACGTGATGTGAGGCGCGGGGCCCAGGAGTGCTGAACGCTGCCTAATCCGCACCGGGCGCCAGGGCGGGGTGGGGGGTCCCGGGCCCAGCGCACTCTCGGCCTGAGCCGAGCGGCCCCCCACACCCCAAAGGTCCCCGGTGCGGTCCAGGCGCCCACCCGCAGACCCGGCCCCAGAAAGGGCGCGGTGATGCCTGCGGGGCGCCGACCCGGAGCGCTCGCGGTGGGTGCCCGGAACGGGGTCCCCAGCCCGGCCTGAAAGCGCCCGCGCCCCTGGGGCGAAGCCAGGGCAGCTGGGGTGGGCGCCGACCCGCAGCGGCGGGAGAGGAGGCGACGTGGAAATCGGGCTCCGCCGGGTCGCGCAGGGGCGCAGTGGGGCTGAGGGGCGTCTTCCGTCGGGCAGCCCAGGCTGGCGGGGAAGGCCCCCCATGCCATCCCCTCCCCCGTCAGCCGCCCCTCAGCCCCTCTCCCGTCAGCACCCCCCCCCGTCAGCCCCCACCCCAGCCCGGGCCTCCTGCTTTTGTCTTTCGGCGTCAGTCTGCGCCCAGAGTCCGGCCCCGCTGAGTGGAGGCGCCCTGCGCTCGCTCCGGTGCGCGCTGCACTTCGGGGTCTCCAGGCCCCAGGCGGGAAGGACCCGCGGGCGGCAGAGCGGGGAGGGGGAGGCTAGAAATCAAGCTGCGCCCCTTGGCGGTGGGTTAAAGTTCGCATCTGCGAGAATGTTCATTATAGGGTTTTTTTTTTTTCCTGTATTTCTGTTGGGCACGTTCTCAATCCACGGCCCCATGTTTGATTCCCGGTTTTCCCTGCAGCCACATCCTGCGCCTGCCCTACAGGCACGCGGTCTTCCTGCCTTCCTTCCCCGGCGTCGTCGGCGTCGATGGAGGTAGGTGGTGCCTGTCTGTGTCTCTCCCGGTGCTGGGGCGTCCTGCACCCCTGTATCTGCCTGAGCTGTGTAAGCCGCGCCGCGGGGTCTCCTGTGAGGTTGAGGAGTGGCCTTGAGTGCCCTCTGTCCGGTGTTGAACGTAGTCTTCCTGGATTTTCTCTGTGATCCATTTATTATTCAGAAGTGTATTATTTACTCTCCGTGTGTTTGTGTAGTTTCTGTGGCTCTTTTTGCTTCTGATTTCTAGTTTCATTCAGATCTTTTATGTCTACTTACGTGTGTTTTATGGCCTAAGATCTGGTCTGTTTTGAAGAAAGTTCTACATTCTGCTGAGGAAAGTGTGTATAGAATTGTTGTTGTTGAATGAAACATTCTGTAGATACTACCTGTTAGTCTGTTTGTTCAATGGTGTGGTTTCACTCTGTTATTTGTAACTTTTGTCAGGTTGACCTGTCTAATCGTGAGAATAGGGCACTGAAGTCCTCTACTGTGACTATTGAACAAATAACTTCAACACGATTAAGTAGATACAATAGATTTGAATGAAACTAGAAATCAGAAGCAAAAAGAACCACAGAAACTACATAAACACATGGAGATTAAATCATACACTTCTGAGTAATAAATGGATCACAGAGAAAAATCCAGAAAGAAATTAAACATTTCCTAGAATCAAATGGCAGTGCAGCACAGCATTCCAAAACCTATGGGCAGAATAAAAATGGTCCTAAAAAGAAAGTTTATAACTATGAATGCTCATCCTAGAAAAACAGAGCAGTCCCAAATAAATAACTTAATGGTGTTCCTTAGGGTCCTAGAAGAACAAGATGAAACTCCAAATGTGCAGAAGGGGAAAAATTACAAAGTTAAGAGTGGAAGTTAAGAAACGTGGGACCCAAAAGCAATACAAATAATCAGTTAATCAGAATTATTTCCTAAAAAGGCTAAACAAAATTGATAATTGCTTATCCTAATTTACCAAAAAACTCCTGTCAATCCAATTAGAAATGAAAAATGACAAAAATTACAACAAAATCCAGAAGGTTATAAGAAATTACATCAAAAATTTGTACTAAAATAAATTGGAGAACCTTAAGGAAATGCATAAGTTCCTAAAAACATATGGATTATCAAAACTGAACTAAGAAAGGCCGAGTGTGGTGGAGGTGCCTGTAATCCCCGCACTTGGGAGGCCAAGGCAAGAGGATCACCATGCGTTCAAGGACGCATGGTGACACAGTGAGTTCAAGGACGTTCAAGGACAGTCTAGAGCACACAGTGAGTTCAAGGCCAATCTGACTGTACGGCAAGACCCTGTCCCAAAAAACAAAAACCAAACGACGACGAAAACCCGAACCAACAAGCTATGGGAAACTTGAATAGATGTATAACAAGGAGTGAAAAGGGGCAGCAATAAAATCTTTACCAGGTAAGAAAAGCTCAGGGTCCTATGTGCACCCCACAGAATTTTACCAGAACTTCAGGGAAGATCTAATGCCAGCACCCCACCAAATCTTCCACGAAATTAAAGGAAAGGAATGCTACTAAACTCATTGCTGGAAACTACCATTACCCTTATACTAAAACCAGACAAAAAAATCAACAATAAAGAGAACCAATTTCCTTAAAGAACATAGATGCAGAAGTGCTCAGCAAGCTCCTTGTGAACAGAGCACAACACAGCACTAAAGGGATCGTGCATCATGACCAAACGAGTGCATCCCAGCAGTCAAGGGTGAACCAACATGCATAAGGCAGTACATTCACAGCATGAACACAAGGACAAAAATGACATAATCATATCAATAAATGCAGAAAAACCTTTGGCAAAAGCCCATATTCATTCATGATAAAACATACAAAAAACCATAAAACAATAGGTATAGAAAGGTCTGACCTTACAGTGTTAAAAGTCAGTAATGAAAAGCCCACTGTCAGCATCATACTAAATAGGAAAAAAATGAAAAAAATTCCTCTAAAATCAAGAATAAGACTGGAGTGTCATCCTTCACGACTCCTGTTCAAATATAGTACTTGGAATTTAGCCAGAGCAGTCAGGCTAGTGAAAGAAATCAGAGATTCAAATAGGAAAAGAAGAATCCTTAATTCTGGATGACATGGTACTTTACATAGAAGACAAAAATAAAAACTGATTTCAGGAAACAAATTCAGTGAGATACAAAATAAACACACAAAACAACAGGGTTTCTCTATGCATACAATGAAACCACTGAGGGGAAAAAAAACAAGAAAAAAGCCCTATTTACAATAGCCTCACAAAATTTAAATACCTGAAAACTGACCTAACCAAGGAAATGACCTCTACAATGAAAACATCAGGGTTCTAAAACAAAAAAACCACTGACTAGGACATTAGACAATGGAAAGATACTAGCATTCCTAGACAGACAGAACCAGCACTGACGGCGTGGTCAATTACCGACAGTGTCACAGATCTAAGCAATTCCAATCAAATAGAACCGCATTTTCCACAGAACTAGAAAACCAATTCTAAAATCTGTATGAAGCCAGAAGAGACTCACAATGAGCAAAGCAATTCTGGGGAGTAAGACCCAGAAAGGACAAAGAGACTGTGGGCAACAAGAGCAGAGGAGGAAGTCTGTTTATTTCAAGGCCTCTTTCCCTAGCTGGGGTTTTTCTTTGCAGGGACTCTAATGTTTTTGAGTTCCTTAGTCTAGAAATTAACCCTCGGTTAGAGACAGGCTGGCAAAATTGCTTGCCATTCTGAATGCTGTCTCTTCATCTGCTGGTTGTTTCTTCTGCTGTGCAGAAGCTTTTAATTGGATAAAATCCCATTGTTGATTCTCGTTATTTCTTATGTAATTGTGGTGCTGTTCTGAAATTTTGTGCCTATGCCGATGCCTTCGAGCATTTTGCCTACTTTATCTTCCATCAGATCACGTATTTCTGTTTTGATATTTATATCTTCGGTATGTTTTATTTGATTCTAGAACACGGTGAGACACATGGTCCGGCTCTGCTCTTCCGCGTGCATATGGGCAGCTCTGCAGGCGTCCCTGGTCAGAGCGGCCGTCTTTCACCCATCGTGGGTTTCTGGCCCCTCTGTCAAATGGATAACTGGCTGTGCCTGAGACTGTTTCTGGATCCTCTGTTCTATTCCATTGGCCACAGGTCTGTTTTTGTGCCAGTGCTATGTTTTTAATCACTGTGACTCTGTAACATAACTTGAAATCTGGAACTGTGATGCCTCCTGCTTTGCTCTTGTAGTCCAGGACGGTTTTTGCTGTTCTGGGTCTCTTCTGGTTCCATGTGAATTATAGGATGGTTTTTTGTAGTTCTGTGTTGAGTAGTGTTGATGTTTTGAGTTTTGCACTCAATTTATGTATCATATTTGATGGTATGGCCATTCTGACACTATTATCTCTGCCTGAAAATAATGGGATAGCTTTCCATTTTCTGATACCCTCTTTAGTCCCTTTTTCCAGAGTTTCATAGTTTTAATTATAGTCATCCTTCACTCTGTGTCAGGCTAATTTTTACATATTTAATTTTTTGTAAACTATTGTGAATGCTGTTATTTTCCCTCTTTCTTTCTCAGTGGGTTCATCATGGAACACAGGAAGGACTCAGATTTTCGTGTGTAGATTTTGCATCCTGCTGCATTACCAGATTTAGTTATGAGTTTTAGATTCTTTCAGTGGAACTTTTTGGGTCTCCTGTGTAAAGATCATCCTGTGTGTGACTAAGGGTAGGTTGACTTCTTCCACTGCCTGACAGCGGTGGCCAACTTTCCAAGTACTCTATTGAAAAGCAGTGATGAAAGTGGACAACTTTGTCTTGTCCTGATTTTAGGGGAAAGATTTCAGTTCTTCCCCATTTATTAGGGTGTTGGCAGTAGGTTTATCATAAATAGCTTCTATCAGATTGAGATAAAGTCTTTCTATACTTATTTCCTGCAGAGTTTTTATCATGAATGGATGTTGGATTTTGTCAAAGGACTTTTCTGCATTTATGGAAATGACCATGTGATTTTTGTCCTTCTGTATATGTGTTGCATTATATTTACTGATTTGCATATGTTGAACCATCCTTGCATGACTGGAATAAAGTTTACTTAGTCACAGAGTATGAGCTTTTTAATGATTTGTTACATTCTGTTTGCCACTATCTTGTTGAGGATGTTTGTTAAAGAGATTGGCCCGCAGTTTTCCTTTTCAGTTGAGTCTTTAAGTGTTTTGGAATCCATGTAATGTTCGCTTCTAGGATTGAGTTTGGCAGTACTCTGCCTTTCCATTCATTCATTTGAGAAGTATGAGAAATAGGTCTTCCTTGCAGTTTTTGTAGAACTGAGTGGTGAAACCATTAGGTACTCAGCTCTTCTTAGTTGTTAGGGTTTTTATTATTCTAACAACTAGTTGTTAGAATATTCAGCATTTTCATATTTTCTTATAGTTTCATTTTTGTAATTCATATTCATCAAGAAATCTATCCATTTCTTCTACACTTTTCAATTTTTTGGAGTTCATAGGTCTTCGAAGTAGTTACTAATAAACTGGGTTTTGGCAGTATTTGTTGTGATTTTGCCTTGTTTCTAATGCATTGACTATGGGTCTTTTCTTTCTCTTTGGTAAGATTGGCTACAAGGGAATATCTATTTTGTTCTGTCCTTTGAAGAGCAAAGTCTTTGATTCATTGATTCTTATTAAGATAACATAAAATCCAGAGTGGGTGGCTCTTACTTTTCAAAATAATCTAGTTTGAGTTTAAGAGAAAGAAATCCCTGTGTGGGCAAGGTTTCTAGTTTTTTCCTTTATTGATAAATTGCCTAATAGAATGTATCTGTAAAAATTTAAAAGTTTTTTTTTTATTGGTACTGGGGGATCAAACTCACGACCACGTGCTTGCAAGGCAGGTGCTTATGCAGCTGAGCTAAATCCCCAGCCCTAAAAGTTTTTAATTATTAGTCCCATATACTGTTTTAAAAATTCTTATCGATTAATTTCTGCTTTAATCTTTCTTTTTGAGACAGGGTTTCACCATGCAGTTCAGGCTGTTCTTTAACTCTCTGTAGGCCAGGCTGGTCTTAAACTCAAAGTGGTCCTCCTGCTTGCTTGCTTGCTTTCTTTCTTTGTTTCTTCTGGTTTACTTATAGTTCTTGTCTTTTTAGTATATGAAGGTACTAATTTATTTCATTATTTTTTTCCGTTTTGAAAAAAAAAGCTTAGTACATAAGTTTCCCCCTGGAATTGATTTAAATGCATCTCATAAGTTCTGTGTATCTTACATTTCCATTGCCATGTTTTTAGAGTGTGTATTTTCTTTTCATATGCTCTCTTTTATTCAACTTAAGGAAGTCTCCTGAGGACCTTTATGCTTTTCTTATACAGTGATCCAAGTTAATACCCCCCAAAGTCAAACGTTTGCAGTATTTGTTCTGTGGGCTGTGCCCTTATCTTGCTTTGTTTTAGTCTTAAATGTCCATCTATATACTGGAAAGTGCTCACCATGAGGCCTTTAGATTATTTGTGTGGCACTGGGGGGATTTAGAAGATGGCCTTTTCTGACTGTCTAGCAGAGTATGAGAGACCTGCTGGCCCTAGTTTGCGTAGATGAAGAGGTTGTGAGTCTTCTGATATTGGGGTTCTTTGTGTCTTATAGGACCCTAAATTTTTCCCTTTTTGTTTTTTTTTCTTTTACCACATAACCGTCAAAGGCATCTCTGTCTTTTTCCTTGCCTAGAATTGTGCATTCAGGACACTGACTCTAGATTACATACTTTAAAATTATGTTTTCCGTTTTAAATCGGCATGTGACTCTTTAAATCTCGCGCTAGGCTAGCAGCCCTTTAGATTTAGCACAACTGAAATCTTCCAGGATGCGGAGATCTGCTCCCCAGTTTCACGGGTGTGGGGGTTCAGGGAAGCCTTGTGCTTCTGGGGTCCCTGCTGTCCACTGCAGGCCCTCAGAGTGCCCTTCAGCTAGCATGGAGCCTGTGAGTGTAACATTAGGTGCTTTGTGTCTTCCTAATCAGAGTTACTCTGGAGTCTTCAAGTAATATGGGGGGGGGGGCTATAAACATTTTTTGCCATGAAACTATCTGGTAATATTTGCAGACCTTTTGGCAGGGCTGTTGCTACCCACCCCTGGTGTCTTTGGCTTTGGAAAAGTCTTTTTCTCCCCACTGAGGAATTTTACACACGCACCACACAGAATTTTTCTGGCTAAAATAGATTTTTTTTTCCTCTAGAAAGAATCCCAGGATTTCCCCTCCAGTGTGATTTGCATTTTACTTCTTCCATGTTGCCAACTGAACTTGTCAATTCGAGGAAACCAAACTAATGTGGTGAAAGCAGAGTTTTGGTTTTTTTTTTTTGGTACCTGGAATCACACTCATGCTGTCCAGGCAGGTGCTGTGCCGCTGAGCTGTGTCCCCAGCTCTCTGCCATTTCCTTAGAACATAGAGGTGCACATCAAGCTGAGACTGGTGACCTCACAACAGCCTATCAAGCTCAGATTTCCCAGTGGAACCATACTGGTTAGTGTCTGTCACAGTTAGACCCATGCAGTGACCTTGGAGCAAACCTGCCCAGAAACTGGCGTTTACCCCTCTCTTCAGCAGCCCTGCTGGTCTTGAGCATGAGCCAGGACGTTCACTCTATAGACTGACCCCGAGACCTTGTGCCTGCTCAGCAAGTGCTCTACCACTGCAGGAAATCCCCAAGCCTGAGCCCGGATATTTGTGCAGGGAACTCGTGGGAGACTGAGGACGTGCCCACAGCCTGATTTTGCTTGTCGTGTCTCTGGTAAGCCTTAATTCAGAACCTGCAGAGCCCCCTGCTTAGGGGGTGGCCTGTTTAATGCCTCTAGTAGATGCTGAGGGTGTTCAGGAAGAGCTCTTGAGTTCTTTCTGTCCGTGACTCAAGTCTGCTACCCTTGTGTGCTTCTCATATGTCTCCATCACCTTCTTAATAAACTTTCTTTTGCGTTGTCATCTGCATAGTTTATAATACAGTATTTTTTCTCTAATCTGCCTATTAATTTATAAGGATTATGGGTTCTGTTTTCCTGCTTCATCTTGTTGCATTTTTATTTACCATTTTCAAGTAAGACTAGAGATGAATTAGTGTTTTTTGTTTACACACGGCATCTAGAGGATAGTGAGGAAAAAACTATTTTCCTGTTTTTCTATAAGTAAAGGTGGGCTGGAACAGAACAATGGCCTTAATGTTATGCACTCTGCATCCCTCTACCTTGTCTGTAAGGCATACAGATATTCCTCTGTGTGTATGTCTAATATGTGATAAACATTATTCGACTCTTCATACATCTTGGTATCTTGATATTCTGATCAGAAACTTAAGTTTCTTAATATAATCTGAATTTTTACCTCACAATGATTTTTATAATTAGTTCATTTGATAGATATGGTAGTTAATATTTTACAGGTGATATTCCTATATACTTTTTATACTTACATATTTCTCATTTTCAATTATTTCTGTGACACAGGTTGTGTCTGCAAATGATAGTACATTAAGTAAAGCTAAGGAGATATTGGGAAGCCAATCTGATGAGGAAAATAACAAAAACATTATTTTATGGGAGATTTTACATAGCTTCTGAAATAAAATATATTTTGTACAATAACAATAATGGACTCAATTTCACAAAAATTCTAGATATTTGGGGTACTCTGAGGTTAATCATGTCAAGAATCCATGAAATACAGTCAGCCAGGCTGGCTGTGGATATGTTAAAATAAGGCTGCTCCTGGTCAGATAAAGCTGAGTAATGCTGGACAGTAACCCTACAGCCCTGCTGTGAACACGCACCTCCCCGTGGACCAATCAGGTGGAAGGAGGGTCGTGTTTTACACTACTGTGTTAAACACTCTGATAATCTTTCAAATGATAGAACCCAGGTTCACAGTTAACTCCTGACCCTTTGTTTCTACAATCTAGTAAATACATCAGCACAGACAGCTGCCCTGCCGTATGACTGCTTGTGTCACTCTGTACAGAAAGGACCTGGAAGACTCCTGGAGTTGCCGTGGTAGCCAGCAGCCCTAACATCAAGCGCAGTGTGCACCTCTGCTGTTACCTGAGCTACGCTGGTGACCAGCTGTTGGGGTGTTCGTGTGGTGTGAGGAGTGTTGGTTTATTGGGCGTGGACTTGCCTGCACTGAGGAGAAGCACACGTATCTGAGGATGACTAGGGGCAGCTGACTGGCCATCTGATGGCATCGGTGGTGTCTCCAAACCCCACTCACTTGACGGCCCCTCAGTGGTCCCACAGCATCTCTAATGTGTACCTTCCTCCGTTTTTTAACATCAGAGAGCATTTTTATAAAACCTTTGCTGGCTGAATATACCTTTTAGAATTCTATATTCAAGAAACAAGCGCTGTGGCACTTAATTGATAGCTTCCTAGGGAGTATTGCTGGCTATTTTCAGAAAAAAATCAGGGAGGAAACAAGTGAATAAATGAAAAAAAATCAAGCAACTGTGATGTTTGTGAGAATGACTGGAAGTGCCAGGGTGCTCTGATGATAGGTGTATAATTTAAGGAAACTGACGTTACCCTTTATTAGATTGGCACAGCAGAGCTAATTTATTTTTCCCTATTTTGCTGCAGATTAAAAGCTGGAACAAGTCGCTGTACTTCAGGAAAGAGAGGTAAACAACAGCTATATGGTCTTGAAATTGTTTGTGTATTCTGTGGTTAGTGATGTCAGAGCCTCTAGCTCTGAGAGTTCATTATTTTAGAAGCTCAAAGGAGATGACTTTTATGACAGATTATTTTTCCCCATGGGTGCTCTTCCTTTGTTTAAGGAAACTATGTTTTGTCTTTTTAGAACAATCCAAGTCACATGTTTTTTCATACTGCATGTGTGACAGTTTTGTTAATCAGGTATTAAGCAAAATGTCTACTGTCCATTCACTGTTCTTCACTCAGAGTCCAGTAGGTCATAAACCTGCACAAAATAAGCCTGGCTGTGGAAGTGCCTATTTGTCGGGGGGAGGTGCTTTTCTGGATCAATGATGAGCACAATTGTCTGAGGACGCTGAGGGACTCATTCCAGATGTCAATCTGAGGTCCAGATGAGTTGCCCACTAATAGCACAAATAAGACTCTCCAAGCCTGGCTTTCCCTGGCGACTTCTCAGTGAGACCACTGAGACTCCTGAGGTGGGGCCTCTTCCTCCTCTTATCACAGGCGACAGCAAATCCTGTGAGACAGTGCATACCTTTGATACACTCAGGGACTCCAGACCTGCTCACCTTTGTCCAAGTATCCACAACACTTGAGCAGAGTTGTGAATACTTGGACATGGGAAGCAATGTTTTGGATACCAAGTGAGGAAGCTGAAAAGTTAAACTTAAAAAGGGGCGAGTAACTGTGGTGTGCACCGCAAGTCTTACTAGCTTTGCTAAAAGGGGGGACCCTGTCTACCAGTATTAAATAACAACATGAGACCTATTTCAGTGCTTTCCTGTGCTTACTGTTGAGCACTGTGTAAGGTTCTGTCTTTGCTCTTCTTTCTGCATGTTTCATGGAGACAGAAGGCTGGACCTGGTGCTATGCTTCAGAGATGGGGTAAGTGACTAAGCCAGCATCCTTCCAAATTTATGTCATGTTCTGGCTCTGAGGTCTCCAGTTATCTTTTTGGAGAGTTATTTGAAAATACCGTTATGATGTGTTCTTTTCCTCTTTGAGACTCTCACCAAGGTCACTGAAATTATTTAATCTCTATCATTGTTTCTTCCATTTTAATGCTTTCCTAATTTTATGGAAAATGTAGAATTTAAAGGAATCACTTGAGAAAGTTCACATTGTTGAAAAGTTGTTATGATGATATCCAGTTGTGCCAAAATTGATCAGGTTTTCCTCATTTGCTTACTTATAGCAGTTTCAGGATAGAGAACCCACAAGGTCTTCGTGGTCACTGTTTTGCTTCTACTTTAATCATTAAGTACTGACTAGGATCAGCTTTTCATTTTTGCACCAGGTAATACATAGGGTATTTTGTTCCTTTTGGTATGGAGGAGGCAGTCGTAGCAATAGGACCCCTGGATGGTTTCTGGAGTGCTAGAATATATCTTGGTCTCTGTTTTGATTACTTGCTGTGTTTGTATGGTGCAGATTTATTAAGCTGTACAAATATAGTGCATATACTTTTTCAGTCAGTATTTGTACTTCAGTGGAAAGTAAAAAAAATTCACAAAGCAAATCCAAATACTGGTTAGGACACTTTTTAACAATACTTTGCACTAGATTATGTGTTACTTGCTTCATAATGATTAGTGTCCTCACAGTAGTCCCACTGTGTGGCCTAACACAAGCCTACTCAGAACACTGTATCATGGAACATTTTTTATTGAAACACATATATTTTTCCATGCACATGCCTGAATTCTTTTACTTACACCTTTCTTCTGTTATGGGAATCAGTGTAATTATTTTCTTACCACATGCAAAGATGTTACTAATAGGTTTTAAAACAATAGAAACCCACATTGCACAGTGGAAAAACTCAGGGAATTTTGGTGAAATGAGTTAAAACACAAACCCACAATCAGAATGATAATGGCTTGGATTAGCAAATCCTTACCTTTTGAGTTCCTGAAACACCGAGACTAAACTCTGTATTTCAATTTTAAACCCTACTTCCTTAATTTTCTCTACTGTAGTATAAGATTAGAAAGCTCTAGCTATCAATTACTGCCATTGCTTCACTTAAGAAATTCTACTTTAGGAAGTACATTTTCTATACTAATAGGAATACCTATCAATCTATGTGTAAAATTTTTCTAACATAATCTGTTTCCTCAAAAAGGAGGTACTAAGTATGCATGGCACTTTGGTAATGATGATGCTGTGCAACCTCCTGAAGCTGTACATTTCCTGAAATCTCTGTGCCAAAAGCATAGACATGAGGGCCCTTGGTAGATGTGGACACCACTTCACCCATTTCTTATTAACAAGACAATAATTGTTAAGCATTTTTCATTGTTACAAGATAGCATATATCTGTCAGTACAAACTAGGATTTATGCACTAATGCTTCTGTTTCTGTGGAAATTACTTCTACAAAGAGTAATGCTTGAAAGTAAGGTGCATGCAACTTTCTTTAGTGAGATATAGTCAAATCACTCAAATATTCAAGTCACTATTGTTTCAGTAATGTATTGGAATGAGATAAATTTTATGTAGTTGAGATACCAAAAAATGTTACTATGTAAGTTTGTTCATTTGTTTTATTTTTTTGAGATAGAGTCTCACTTTGTAGTTCAGGCTGGCCTTGAAATTGTGGCGAGCCTCTTGCCTCAGTCTCCCAAGTATGACAGATATCTATCTATCTATCTATCTATCTATCTATCTATCTATCTATCTATCTTTTGAGACAGGGTCTCACTCTGCAGTTCAGGCTGCCTTGAGCTCAGTTTGTAGCCCAGGCTGGTCTTGAACTCACGGTGACCCTCCTGCTCAGCCTCCTGAGTGCTGGGATTACAGGCGTGTATCACCATGCCTGACTGAGATATCTTCTTAAATAATATGTTTAACACTACTAAAACAAATTGTTGTTAATGTAATTAAAACTGGCAGTGCTTTGAAAAACATAGAGAAGCATTTAACACCGATAGTCATACCCACATAGCCATTAATTTCCAGTGGCTTCAGTACTTCTAAGTGCAAAGCAAAATTGGAATACTAAGATTTGGAAGTTCTGTAAGAGCCACTGTCTGGATAGATTATTTAAATTTATACCTTCAATTCTAATAACATTTATAAACACAACTCATACATTAATAATTTAATTTTTGTGATAATCAATGGAAAGATGACAGTGAAATGGAAAATTTGATTATAATAATAAAGCATGTTAACATGTGGTTAGTCAAGGTAGTCTTCATAATAAGACCTTGCAAAAATTTAGCAAGGCAATTCTGAAATATTTTCCAAATTTTAGAGATTTTTAAAATGCTACTGTTACACTTTCTTTCCAAACAGCTTGAACTGATTGATATTCAGTGTAATGAGAGTCCCTGCCCTTTTTATCCTTCGTGCTAACAATGCACGCTGGAGATTGAATAAATAAGAAAATAAATGTAAAGCCATAAATAAAGATCTCAGGTGGAAATAATCAAATATATAGGACACAAAAGATTTTAATCTCACAGTGTTTGCTTAGCTTCATAGAAGTGTTCTGGGGCTAGGGCTATAGCTCAGCAGTGCTGTGCCTGCCTGGCACGTGCAAGGTCCTAAGTTCAATTCCTGGTACCACCTCCGCCACCAAAAAAAAAAATGTGCTGAGTGGTTCACAAAACATGGGCATTATTGTCCCTTCAGGGACAGGTCTAATACATGCTGAGTCTCACAGCTTATTTCAACAACCCTATAAACCTTATGGTTTATTCAGATGAGACCCGAGGGTACGTGTGTGTGCGTGCGTGTGTGTGTGTGTGTGTGCGCTTGACTGAGCAGCAGGAACAGTAAGTTGCCTGTGTGCTATGAGATGGTTCCAGCCATGTAGAAACCACAGCTCTGTGGCTTTGAGATCAAGCGTGTTCGGGAACCATGGTGGCTTGAAGTCTGTGTACGCATTTCACTGTGATCTGATGTCAGTAGTCTTTAGGTATGCAGTGTGTAAAAGGGCAACCAAAAACCATATTGGGGCCAGCCTGAATGTGTAGTAAAATTGTTATTTATTTACCAAAGAATGATAACCAGATTGAGAGACTGGCAAAGCAGTCATGACAGAATAGAGAAGCCAGGCTAAGTTTATTATGATGACGTTTTTGGTTTGGATAAGAATATGGCATGAAATCCTCGATATAACTCCTTTATTCAGAAGGCTTAGCTAATTTTCTGTGGAATAAAATGCAATCCATCCTTGAGCCATGAGGCAAACCTGATGCAGGACATACCACAGCCAGCTCTGGGTGCCCTAACATTCCCTATGCCTCGCCCCTCTAACGCTGACTCCTCAGTGCACACCCTTCTTCTGACAGAGGACTGAGAACTTTTGCAGACAGCTTGTGAGCACACACAGATAGCTGGCCTATTATAGGACTGGGAGAAGGTACACAGATAAGAATTTTAGGAAAACAAGAATCTCTCAACACTTAGTCTGGCTCTCATGGGTCAAGAAAAGGCACAGGGAAGAAAAAGGATTGAGTGGGTTCCTTATAAGAAAAGACCAGAGCGAGCCTCAGAATCCCTCGCCTGCCTGACTGGTGAAGGTGTTTCTCCCCAAAGCCAGTCAGGAAAGGTCAAAGGGAATGTTCTCCTCAGGGGAAGAGGACCACGGGAGAATTCAAAGAACATGAGAGATCGAGAATGAAAATGTGGTACCGTCCAAGGAATACAACATTTTTTCAATAACTAATCTCAATTAAACAGCCACGATTTTCTTGAAAAAAAGTGTTCAAATTGTTTAAAGGAGGCTCACAAGCTATAAGAAATATAAATCTATGGAACAATGAAACAAGAAAATAATATATGAACAGAACTTGAAATTTCTGAAAACCAGAAATTCATGAGCTGAAAGAATGAAATATACAATACAGTGCAAAAGTGCACTAGATCAATCAAAAGTAAGACTATCAAAGTAAAATAGATCATTTGAGTTTATCCATCAGAGGAGAAAAAGAAAAAAATTCATAAATGAAGAAAGCTTACAGAATTTATGAAAAACCACCAAGAGAACTAATAATGGCCAAACCTTCTCAAATCTTGAAAGAGACATGGACATCAAGGTACATGGGGTTCAGAGACTCACAAACATTAGATCCCTAAGATACATCACAGTCAAGCTATCAAAAATGAAAATCAAGCAATCACCAATAAATAATTTTGTAACCACCAATGCCTTACCTGTGGTACACAGAACAAAAAATTTTCTGTTATTATTATTTGTACTTAATTTCACTGAATATTCTTTAAAACTTTATGATGTTAAAAGAGAGAATTTTGAAAACAGCAAGAGAAAAAGGCCCATCATTTGAGAAAACTCTTCCAAAGCTAGTAACACATATTTTTCTTTCTCATTACAACTCTTGTAGACTAGGAGGGAATAATACATTTAAAAGTGTTGGAAGAAAAAAAACTCCCAATAAGGAACACTTTACCTAAAAATGATTCTTCAAAACTGAAGGACAGGGCCCAGGGGTATAGCTCAGCAGAACCTGCTGAGATGCCTGCCTGGAAAACACAAGTCCTGAGTTCGATTCCCAGTTCCAAAACCAAAACAAAAGAAAAACTGAAGGACACTATCTTTTCTCCAGGGTATGGAGAGGAGAGGCGAGAGCAGACACACTCATCTCATTCCTGATTTTAGAGGAAATGCTTTCTGTTTTCCCCACTTGATATACTGGCTGTGAGTTTAACATACATATACACTTCATTATTTTGAGGTAAGATTCTTCTATAACTTATTTCTTCTGGACTTTTTTAATGAACTGTTGGATTTTCTTTAATGATCCTGATGTATCAATTGAGGTGATAATTTATCCCTTGACTCTGTTTATACTGTGTATTACATTTATTTATTTGCATATGTTGAAACAATCTTGCATTCCTGGAATGAAACCAACTTCATGGTAATGCATGATCTTTTCAACAAACTTACTGAATGCTATTTGTAAGGTCTTATAGAAATTATTTTTTGCATCTGTAGGATTGATCTACAGTTTTTCTTTTGAATTTTTACTTGTTTATGGTATCAGGGTAACACAGGCTTTGTAGAATAAGTCTGGAAGCATTTCCTTTTGTTCTAGGGAATGGTTTGAGGAGAACTGGTATTAGTCTTCTTTAAATCTGCTAAATTTCAGCAGTAAATCTATATAGCCCTAACGGTTAAGAGGGGACATCCTCACTTTGTTGGGAAGGCTTTCCTGTTTGTTATTATTAAGTATAAAGTTAGCAGTAGCATACTTGTAGGTATTCTATATCACCTTGAGTAATTTCTCATCAATTCCTAGTTTTTTCCATGAATGCATTTGGAATTTAAAAAATTTTTTTTTGTAATGCATGTGGAATTTTGTCAAATGCTTTTCCTGTATCTATTGATACAAATATGATTTTTCTTCAGCCTGTTCATGTGATGGGTCACACTGACTTTCAGTTGTTGAAAGTCTTACACATTGTCTTGGCTACTTTTCTCTCATTGTTGAGACAAAATACCTGATGCCCAAAATGAAGTAAGGAAAGGTTTATTTAGCTAACCGTTTTTGGAGGTTTCAGTCTCTACACCGCTGGCTCCAAGGCAGGGTAGTGTGGCTGAGGGACAACCATTAATGGTGGCCACAAGTAATAAGAGCAAACAGGGTAAAAAATGGAAAAACACATCTCCTTCCCTTTTTCATATTGTATGCTGGCTCTACCCCCTTGGTAGGTGGAGCACTCACATCACCAATCCCAGTGCCAGACAATGAACCAATCAGAAATGCTAGATTCAGCCACTTCCATGACTGCATGAGGCTTGGGGGGACACAAAGCATAACATTTCACCTCTGGCCCCCCCAAAGACTCATGCACAGTCTTTATGCAAAAGACACTTAGTCCATCCCCAAGAGTTGCCAGAGTCCTAGCAGTTTCAGCATTGCTGAAAAGTCCAAGTCCCAAGTCTCCACCAAGATCTATGGGAAACTCTCTCTTGGGATGGCTTTGCTCCCTCCTTGCAGGTTTCCTTAGACAAGCCATGCTCCTGTCATTTCTAAACTTCTGAGGTCTCCACTGCACCTTTGGCTTCACACACTGCCCTCTCATGGGCACACTGCCTGGCCTCCCAGGCCTTCTGAAATCGGGGTGGAAGCCTTTTTAACCTCAGAACTCCTGCATTCTCCACGTACCTAAAACCAGTGTCCTGTGGATGCCACCAAGGTCTGCTGCCAGCTGGAGCAGGAGCCAGGCTTCCCTCTCTTTTGGCTGTAGGGGTCAAGTGCCTGGATCACTGAGCACTCTGAATTTGATTGTGAGGAACAGATTCTCTGTGTTGTTGCATTCTGGGATCTGGTGTGGCCTCCACTGCTGTTCTGGAACGTGGCTCTCTGTGGTTTTCTCCTCCAGGCAAAGTCTTTCACTTTTGCGGTTTGGAGACTTCAAACGTGGAGACTCATCACCACTTCCCGTGATGCCTCCAGGCCATCTTTTGTACTTTTTTTCTTCCTTCCCAGCAAAACAGATCTCAGCTCAATCTTTACAGTCCACAGCTTTCTGGTTTTAAATCACCTGATGGGCTGTTTGCTCTTGATTCACAACATAAATCTAGCTAAAAGTCTAACAACAGCCATGCCACAGTCTCAAAACTTGACTGCCTTGAAATTTTTTCTGCCAGATTAATCAGTGCACTGCCCCTAATCTTAGTCTCAGGCAAAGTCTCTGGACACAAGCAAAATGCAGACAAACTTTGTGCCAGGCCATAACACATACCGTCTGGAGTCCAACAACCAGTGCAGTCTTTCTTCTTGGCAGAAACCTCCCAAACCTGGTCTTTACCAGCAGGCTATCAGCCTTCTGGTCTCCAGAGCTCTGACCAGAATCTCCCACACAGAACAGTCTATGTTGTTCCAGGGCTACTCTTTCAGGTGACCTCTCCGAACCTTTCCAAGCTCTTCCCACAAGCCATTTCCAAGGGCTCTTGAACCACATGGTCAGGTAGTCACAGCAATGACCCTATTCCACTGGTACCAAATTCTGTCTTGGTTACTTTTCTTTTATTGTTGAGACAAAATACCTAACACCCAAAGTAAGCAAGAAAAGGTTTATTTACCTTACCATTTTTGGGATTCAGTCTATACTCAGCTGGTTCCAAGGCAGGGTAGTGTGGCTGAGGTACAACCATTAATGGTGGCCACAAGCAACAAGAGCAAACAGGATAGGCAATTTTCCTGCTCTCAATAAGCACCCCTGGCATGAAGCAGGAGAAGAATCACTCAGAGGCTCCCATGACCCTACTGGTGAGCAGGCTAAGAATCACCCCCCGCAGAGATCTAGACCTCTCTTGAGAGGTTGACCATATGCAATGTAATAAATAGGGGGGACTTCCTTCTACCATCTCTTTGAAGGCAACATTGTTGTCACTGTTTTGCTTTGTTCTGATTAATGATATTGATCTATTCAGTGTTCTGTTTTGATAAGTTCTAGAATATCCTGTATTTCCTTTGATTTGGCTATACCTGATTGAAAGAACAACTGTTGTGAAGATAATGGGATATACTATGGTACCTATTACTGTTATGCCAGTAACCTATTGAGGGTTTCTGTACCAATTTCACTGTACTCTCTGTTGGCTTTGTTCCATTTTGTTCTGTTGTATTTTGCTACCTTCAAAATAATAAAAAATTAAAATAAATAAAAAATAAAAAGTAAGTAACAAAACAGATCAGTAAGGTACTGAGCAAGCTGAAACACGATATAAGTAAACAGATAATCGACTTGAAAAGCAAGAGGAGGAAAAGAAAGTGCTCCTAAGGATATAACTGCACGTATGTTTAAATGTGTAGGATTAAGGACCATGTTGCTGGGTTTTTGTTGGATCATTGGATGGAACTGTTCGTAGCCTCACTGTTTGAATGTCCACCTTGTATGCTTTAATTTTGTAACTTGAACAGCTATATCTAGAAGACAATATGTAATTTATCAACTGATTTCTTACTGTTTATTTTTTTCTTTTTCTTTGAAATTCTGTATTGTTTTTTTCCTTTTTTTCTGTTTTGCTTTTTTTTCTCTTTAAATAAAATTTTAAAAGAAACAAAGGAAAAAAAAGAGCAAACAGGGTAAAAAATGGAAAAGCACACCTCCTTCCCTCTTATTATTGTATACCAGCTCCACCGCTTGGTGGGTGCAGCACTCACACCACCGATCCCAGAGCTAGAGGATGAACCAATCAGAAATGCTAGAACCAGTCACCTCCATGACTGCATGAGGCTTGGTGGGGGGGGGCAAACACAAACCATAACACACACATGGATAAAATCTTATTTGGTGGGCTGGGGATTTAGCTTAGTGGCATAAGTGCCTGGTTTGCAAGCGTGTGGTTGTGAGTTTGATCCCCGGTACCGGAAAAAAAATCTTATTTGGTCATGGTGCATAATTCTTTTTGCCCATTGCTTGATGTAATTTGCTATTATTTTGTTGAGGATTTTTGGATTTATGTTTATTAGATATGTTGGTCTACGTTTTCTTTCTCATAACATCTGACTTTGATATGGTAATTCAGCCTCATGAAATGAGCTAAACAGCATCTTCTTTGTTTCTATCTTTTGAAATCGATTATAAAGAAGTAGTGTAATGTTTTCCTTGCATATCTGCTAGAACTTACAGGTGAATCTATCTTTCCGGTCCCTTTTGTGCTGGAATGGTAATTCATTATTGTTTCAATTTATTTAATAGATATGAATTACTTAGATGTGTATTACTTGTGTGAATTTTGGCCATTTGGGTCTTTAAAGGAATTTTTCATCTAGTTTGTCAAATTGAGATCACAGGTATGTCCTTAATATTCTATGATTGTATTTTGATTCCATGGGCTCTGTAGTTATGTCCTTATTTCTGAGAGTAGTGATTTTATATGCTTTTTATAAATTAGCTTGGCTTCACCTTTAGTGATTTTATTGATCTTTTCCAAAGACTAGCTTTTGGTTTTGTTGATCTCTTTTCTGTTGATCTAATTTCAGCTTAATTGATTTCTGTCTTAATATATTTATTAGTGTTTTTTACTCCCACTTACTCTGGGCTTAATAATATAAATGATTATACTATTAACTTTAGATCATCTTTCTTTTCCATATATGTACCAATACTTTAAATTTCTCTGTAAACATTTCATTTCATCTTAGTTTGATGGGTCACATTTTCATTTAATTTGAAATCATTAAAAATTTTAATTTCATGGAATTTTGTCTTAGATCAATGTGTTGTTTAGAAATGTTTTGGCTGGAAGTGTAGCTCTGTGGTAGAGCATGTGCCTACTGTGTGTGAGGCCCTAGTCTGATACTGAGCACTGTAAACAAAAACAATAGTAAAAAAACTATGTATTAAAGTCTCCAAGTGCCTGGGAAATTTTCAGCTATTTTCAGTTATTGACTTCTAGATCAAATCTCCCGTGGTCTTAGAATAAGCACTGGATGACTTGTTTTTTTTAAAAACTTGTTAAGGCATGTTTTGAGAACCAAAATGCAGCCCACTTTGGTTATACTGATTGAGTGTATTCCCCAAGAATTAATGTGTTAGAAGTAGATCCTTAAGTGTAACAATGTTGGGACGTAGGTTTTAATGGGAGGGTGTTAGATCACTGCGAGTACTGCTCTTGGGAGGAATTAACTTCTCATAGGGCTCTGGTTAATTCCTGTACTCTGGCTTCCCATTTCTTCCTAAGATTCACCCTCCAATGGCACAATGCCAACCACAATAAAAGCCTTACCAGAGGCCAAATTGATGAGACTGTCCAATCTTGTACATCCATTCTCTGAAAAAAATTGGGCAGGGGGGATTTTTGGGACGGGTTCTCGGTATGTTGTTTGGGCTGTCCTTGAACTCACTATGTAGTCCAGGCTGGCCTTGAACTTGTGGCAGTTCTTCTGCCTCAGCCTCCCAAATGTTAGGATTACAGGCGTGTACCATGACACTTGGCCATCCTCCAAAATAGTGATCAAAATATATCTCTTTCCTTTTTAAATACTCATCCTCACTAATACACCTGGTGATTGTCCCATGTAATCTTGAAAAGAATATGTTGTACCTTTGATAGTATTGTATCTGGTTGGCTGGTGGTGCTGGTAAGTTTGGCCATGGTATAGCTGGCTTGCTGCCTCCTACATCTGGCGCCTCCACTTCTGAGGCAATAGGTCACTTTCTGCCACACATATTTTGCTTTTATTTGGTGCACAAATATTATCCTGTTAAGTACTGACTTGTCATTATACAATGTCTGTCAGTAATCAATAAATCACTCTTCAAGGTTTGCTCTGCATTAATTAGTTAAACTTTCTTTTGATTAGTGTGAGCATGGTGTACCTTTCTTCATCCTATTTGTTGGTTCCCATTTTTCTCTTTCAGACTTTTCTGCCTCCTGTTGTTTGAATCAAGCTTTTATATAATTCCGTTTTCTCTCCTTCCTCGATGGCAAGGTCATGGGAATTTAGTTCTGTAATTAGCTCACAGGCTTTTGGCGTGGGCATATGCTACACTACACGTTTCACCAGTGTGTGTCACTGGATTTCCTCTTAGGTGAGCAATAGCCAACTGGTGTTGGCTGGGGAGGCCCCCGTTAAACAGGCTCTGAGAATGGCAGGTCTTGCTAAGAACAGAAGGCGCTAGCATATTTTAAAATGGCTTCTTTTCTTAAAATTAAAAAAAATTGAACTCCATTCTCTCTTGCTTCCATTAAACATTCATGCTGAGAATGTTCTTAGTTCTTTCTTCAGACTGTTGTTCACTTTGGGCAAATCCTTTTAATCTGATCTCACATTCACTGTATAACTGTCATTCCCACTCTATTTGGGTTCTATTTTTTGCCTTTTGGCTTTTTGGGACAGGGTCTTTTGTGTAGTTCAGGCCTTCAACTCACTATGTAGCCTAGGCTAGCTTTGAACGCACACAAATTCTCCTGCCTCTGCCTCTGGATTGCTGAGATTATAGGCATGTGCCACCACATCCAGCTCTATTTGAGTTCATTCATCAAGATTTTTATCTATTTTTTTTTCATTTCTATCTTTCATTCTTTTTGTAACTTCCATTGTCCTGATAAATTTTTCCATTCATTTCCAGAGAATTCATGTTGCTTTTTTGTAACATTTTTATGGAGACTTCTTTAAAATTCTTTGTCATATAATTCCAGTATCAGATTAATGTGGATGTTGGTAAAATAGTAAAATGTCTTTCATTATTCAAGTTGTGATTTTCCTCATTTTTGCTATGGTGAATGATTTTTTGTTCTATCTTGGGCAAGTTAGATTTTATGTGACTCTGAATGCAACATGACCTCAGTCACCTTCCTACATAGGTGTAGGTCGAGGTCGCCCCCAATTACTGTGCAAATTTAGCTGTGATTATTTCACTTTCCATATCATTCCTGCAAAAACATGGAGTCTAATTCACTTTTTTGTTGTTTGGGCTGGGTGGAAATTCAGCTTCCTCCTTCATTTTACCGACACCTTCTCAGCAAAAGCAGTGCACCAATCTGTCGCCTCCACGTGAGGGGCAGCTTGTCTCACTGACACTGGAGAGTAACGGCTTGGCTGCACCCCAGACTGCCTTATTTTAGGGTAAAGAGAAGAGGAAGGTAGCTAAGCCCTGGCCATTAATTCTTATTCCTTCAAGGTGGGGACGGAGGTTCAACTTTACCCTGAACTCTGCTGACACTACCCTGGTGGGAAATCCACTTGTCCCACTGCAGGTGATGGAATGAAGTGATACACTCTGCCTGCCTTCATCAGGGGGAGATGGAAGATCAGTCCATCAACACCTCCCTGCAGGGAATCAGAGTGTCAGCCATAAGCTGCTTCTAAGGCCAATAATCCAACAGAACGGTGCTTTATGCCTTCAGAAAATCTACTGCCCTGCATACTGAGACACAATTGGCGCCAGAGGTATTCAATATAAAAACCGTAATTCTACATAATTGTGCAAGAAAGGAAACATGTCAAGCTTAGTTTTGACCATAAGTGAGAAAAACAATTGGGGTGGTGGTGGTGGTGGAGACAGGGACCCCATTATGCACTCCAAACTGGCCTTGAGTTTGCTGTGTAGCCCAGGCTGGCCTTGAACTCATGGCAATCCTCCTGCCTCAGCCTCCTAAGAGCTGAGATTACAAGCATGCAACTGCCATGCCTGGAACAAATATTTTTGATAGAGAAAATGTTTCTTGAGTATTGGAAAAGCTTTCTTAGAATGGCAACAGTTTAACAGAATTTCCATACTGGGTCTTTCCATCTCAATGAGGACGTATAGTTTATCTAAAGTTGTATGTAGATGTCCATTTCTTCTTTCTGGTTCCTTGAACCTGAAATCAGACCTAGAACTCACACCTGGATCTGGACAGTAGGTCTACATGTAGCCGTCTGACCTGTACCTTGACCTGTACTTTGAGCAAATACAGATTTGGCAGTAGGCTTGAACCTTTATCCAGGATATGATCTCTTCGCTTTAAAATCCAGCCTTGGAATTAGATTTGTCTATGATCTTGAAATTTCCATTAGACCTAATTTCCTTTTTCATGAATCTGAACCTTAAAACTTGATATGAACCTTGAGCCTGAATGTGCAGTGGATCCTAAAACCATGAACCTGTCCCTTCAGCCTGGACTAGGTCTCTGATCTGAAACTTCAGATCTTGACTTTAGTTGGACCTCCACTTTGGAACTGGACAGTGGATCACTGCACTGCACCTCATACCTGGATTTAAGCTGCAGTTTATACTTGAGCTTGTCCCTGGACACTGGATTTTAAAAGTAGACCTTCAACTCAGACCTCCAGTCTTAGATATATATGGACCTTAGTCAGAATCTCAAACGTGAACCTGGATCTGACCCATCAAGATGAATACTGGACCATGACCTAGGATGTGAATATAAATGCTTGTCTTCAGCCTTGGCCTGGGTTTGTTGAGAGCCTTGAACATGACCTTAGGCCTGACCTGATATTGGGTGGTAGATACTTATCCAGTTCCTTGTTTGAAACCGGACCGTGGCTGTAAACACATAATTCTGATCCTACCTCTGAGACTAACTTCATCATAATCAAACCCCAAGCCCAAAACCAAAACCAAACTCAAAATGTAGACCTAACTAACCATGACCCACTTCTTACAAGGAAAGATAATTTATGTTTTACAGGGATAATTTCAAATTAGTCTGAAGTCAACATCTCTTGTTTTACCTTATTAAGAAAAATCATTGTTTGCATGTACTCTAGAAGTTAACATTATTTAAAAGAAAAACAAAACAGGATATAATGATCAGATAGATTTTTAAGAAGCAAAATATTATGTTATACAAGAATTTCTACATTGTACAATATTTCAAGACAAAGAAATAACAGGCAGGCAAATTTGGAAATGCAGAAAGAAAAGAAAATTTTATTCACAGGTAACATAATTGCCTATATAGAAAAATCCCCCCCAAAAGAAAAAAGTACAAATGAAACAAAAGCCCAAGCTCTTCTATAAATCATAAAGGCAATGATTGCTTTTTAAAAGCCATAATCAGGGAAGTGGATCATAAACAAACATGTTACCAATACATCTCTACTTTCCGCTTACGAAGGCGGTCTGTGCATGCTGGAGTAGATCCTCCCTTACCAACTCCCTCACGTGTGCCTGCAGCACAAACGGCTGATTTCCCTCGTGTTTCTCAGGGTAGACCACCCAGCACTTTAGGTCACACTCAGTTTGACTTTCTATGAAGAACCATAGCAAAAATTTCTGATGGAACAGTTTCAATTAAGGGTAAACTTAGGATACAAGTGGGATGAGTATGTCATGTGTCCCCTGGGACATTCTCCTTACTTTTATTATTTCCCAAAGAGAAAGTAAAGTGAAGTTTACTGTACTGTTTGCAAAAATAATAAATCTGTTCTTCATTGCTAAAGAAGGGTAATGTTTTATACTTCCCCATTCACTTGGGTAGTAAGTAGAACAGTTTTCCTTATGAAAATGAAGTGGTTTTATTGGATGGCCACACAACACAGAGGAATTATATTTTACATTCTCCACTATGTTTACATTTATTTTTCCCTCAGTCTGAATTAGTGAGACTAGCCAGATGGCATCTACCACTCAGATAGCACCCTCGTGTCCACACAGCCCGCTCCCACCGCAGCCGCACTGCCAGCCCTCAGCTTCACCTCTGAAGTGGTGGGATTAACACTGCCACCATGGTTTGCCACAGCTAGTGTCTCAGCGCTCTCTTTAGTCTCCTGCTTCTTCTATGGGGATTATTGTAAATCTCATGGAGGCTCTGAGTCACTCAGAAAACTGTGTTTATGCATATACACAGGAAGATTTTCTTAGAATTTCAATATTTTTCCCCATTATCTATACTTGATTTCACAGCAAGCCCCTGCTACATTCCCATATATTCTGGCTATGGTTAACAGTGAAGGCCCCTGAGGGCTGGGGATTTAGCTCAGTGGCATAAGCACCTGCCTGGCAAGCACAAGGTCATGAGTTCGATCCCCGGTACCGCAAAAAAAAAAAAAAAAAGTGAAGCCCACTGCTTCCAAATAAAATCTGACTTCACAGAATAAGATGTGCAGCCTCTCAGGATCTGCCTCTGCCTTTCTATCCCACATACCACATTCTTCAGGCTCTTGAGTCACTTGTCTTTTGAAGTCACTTCTGCAAGCATCTGTGGCTTTCCTCTAACCTTCTCAGAGCCAGGGAAAATACTATATGACATGCATATCCGGTATGGCAGGGAAACTTGTACACCTCTATATTTTCAATGCTTCGCATAATCTCCCCTGCTGGTTACAACATTCAAGTGTGATTGTAAACTGGTGTATCTGCCCTTGACTTTCAGCTCCTTGAAGGCAAATTCAGTGCTCAATGAATATTTGCTAAGTCTGTTGTGAATACTATGGCTTTATGGGTATAATGAGGCCCTGAAGATTCAACTTTCTAAAAGCCCTGCTAATCCCAAGCACACAGCTACAATTAACCCTTACATACCATACTCGCAAATTGCCCAGGGACACACGATGATTGTACCCACTATCTTATATCATAGCTGTTCCTCAGAGCCAAAATTTTTTAAATCTGTTGATGGACACCGATTGATTCTGTAGCTTAGCTATGCAGAACACTGCTTAAACATAAAAGTTCATTTTTCTCTTTCACATACTGACCTCGTTTCCTTTGGAGTTGCACAAACTCGTAGAACTGGTGGGTCATACACTGGTTCCATCTTATCTGAGGAACCTCCATACTACTTTCCATAAGGCTGTACTCATTTATGTTCTCACCAAACATGTGCATAGGTTCGTTTCTCCACATCCTTGCCAACAACTGTGTTATCTAAAATAATCATTCTAATGGGAGTGAGGTAATGTCTTAGTGTGGTCTTTTTATTTCCTTAATTATTAGTGACAGTATTTTTTCAAATATTTCTTGATTATGTCTTATTTTGAGAAAGACTAGTACATGTCCATTTTTACATTAGCTTTTTTTTTGCAAGTATTATCTCCCATTTTGTTTCTGTATCTTTGTTTTCTTTGTTAAATGGAAGCCTTTTAACTTGATGCAATCCTATTTCAAATTTTTAGATTTTGTTTTTTTGTATTTTTGAGATCATATCCACAAACTCTGCCCAGCTCAATGCCATGGAGTTTTCACCCTTAGTTATCCCAGTGGATTCATAATGAGGGTCTCACATTTAAGTAATTAATCCATTTTGAGTATAATTCACAATACTGTTCTACCCTAAGAACACAGGGTATCTTTTGATTTATATCCTCTTCAGTTTCTTTCACAAATATTTCATAATTACCAATGTAGCTATAGTTCTTATTGAAACTTGTTTTACTGTGGAGTGTTTTTGTAGCTATTATAAATGGACTTGTTTTCTTGATTTCATAAAGATTGCTGTTCATAGACATGACCGTGACTTTTTTATGTAGACTATCCTGAAGCCTTACTGCATTCATTTGTTAGTTCTAACTTTTTAAAAGGTGTCTTTATGGTTTTTCAGTGTAAGATCATGTTAGCTGAAAACTGGGACACTCTGTCTTTCTTTTGCCCAATTTCTCTGGATAGGACTTCTAGAACTGTATTGAACAGAAGTGGTGAGAACGGGCATACTTTGTCCTCATCTTAGAGAAAAAGCTTCCAGATTTTCACAGTTGTATAAGATCTGTGTATCATTTACAACTTTTATTAAAGCATACATTTTCTGTACCCAATTTTTTATCATAAAGCCGTGTTGAATTTTCTAATGCATAAGGAAACAATCAATATGGTTTTTTTACTCTATTAATGCATTATTTACTGATTTACATGTGCTAAGCAATCTGAATCCCTGAGAGATGTCCCCTTTGATAACAGTGAATGTTGAACATTTTATTTCATATCTTTATTTGCCATTGGTATTTCTTCATTGCTACTGAATTGTTCAATAGCATCTTAACGAAGTTTTGCACCTATGTTTATTAGGACTGCTGGCCAGTGGTATTATTTTCCTTCTCCAGTTTGGTGTGTGCGTACATGCACTAGAGATTAAAGTAAGAGTCTTGGGTGTGCAGAGCCCATGCTTTACCACTGGCCTATAGCCTTGCCTGAACATAAGGTCGTCTTATACCATCTCACTTTCTCCTCTGCCTGTGTATTTTTAAATAACTTACCTGCAAGCTCACAGAGTCTTTGCCTGATCAGTTCTCTTGCTTGGTCAATTCTGTTGATGTTCTTTATTGCATTTTTCATTGCGGCTCCAGAGTTTGATAGTATTTCAATCCCTTTGTTAATCTATCATTCGAATCACTTATGAGTTCCATTATTTTTTATTTTCTTGAAGTTGGCTGATTTTTAAGTCACTTTGAATTCCTTGTTAGATGGTTCAGGCATTGCCAGCTCTTTAGGATGAATCATTCATTTTCATGTCCTTTTCCAGATGGTTCATGATCATTCTGATCATGCATTTTTATCTGTGCACTGAAGGCTTTGTAGTCCAGCTTGGGAAAAAGCTTCAACAGTAAGCTTGCCTGGAGACCCTGGGTAATGTCTGGCATGGTCCCTAAACACAGTACCTTGTAATCAATGCAGCATTGCGGGGGGGGGGGGGGTGCCCTAATCCCAAGAGAGCAGTAGCTGGTACAGTGCTGGACTTTGACTACTGAAGGTGGTGAGCTTGAGATTTCCTTAATTCCCACAGCCACTGAGCCTGCTGCAGCCCTGGGGGATAACTGCATTCCATGGCTACTGAGCCCTGCCTGTCACTAAGGTTTATCCAGGGCCCAAGGGCACAGCAGTCAATTAGTCTGAATACAGACTGCAGATAAACTCTGGCTGCCAAGGGCTGGCTACAGTTTCTTTCCTAACACTGGAGCAAGTCTGAAGGTCCCACTGGTGGGTACTAGCCTGGTGTCATGACCATATAAACCTGCCCAATACTGGGTCAGAGATATATGATATAGAAATGGTTTTTAATTTTGATGAAGTACAAAACATCTACTTTTTGTTGCTTGTACTTTGTGTCATTTTTGAAGAGAAATCTAAGGTCACAGACATTTACATTAGGTCTGTAAGATTTATTTTACCTGTTAAATACAGGCATTTTGCACATTTTAAGTAAAGTTTTATGTATCACATGGAGGGCCTAACTTTTTTGTTTTGCATATGGATGTCCATTTGTTTCCCAACACCATTTGTTGAAGAGGCTTTCTTTCTGTGTTGAATGGCCTTGGCATTCAAAAAATCAATTAGCCATAAATGTACTTTATTTCTGGATTTTCAATTCTATTGCATTGACCTACAGGTGTATCTGTAGACCTAACACAATATTTTGATTACTACATTGAAATTTTGAATCCAGGAGGCATAAATTTATTATTCTTTCTATATGTATGTGTGTGTGTGTAAATATACATATGTAAGTATGTGTGTGTATATATGTATGTACGTCTGTGTGTGTATTCTAGTTGGAGGTTCTTTAAATGGCATATAAACTGGATGGCTGGATTCTTCATTTTTGAAAGAAAAAGTCCACTTTAGATATTGGTAAGGAATAAATTGGATCTGAAGACCAATTTGGATAATTACAACAGCTAAGAAGATAGTCTTTCATTCCATGAATGCAAACTATCTTCATGTTTGTTTAGGTCTTCATATTATTTCATCAGTGTTTAGTACTATTTAGTCTTGTGCCTCCTTGATAATCCAATTTTTTTTTTTTTTTTTGAGACAGGGTCTCTATGCAGTTCAGGCTGGTCTCAAACTTGTAAAGATCCTCCTGTCTCAGCCCTCCCGAGTGCTGGGATTACAGGCATAGCCACGATGCCCGGCTGATAATCCAATTTATAAGCATTTTATCCTTCATATAAAAAATGGAATTGCTTAATTTCTTTTAGATTAATTATTCCTAGTGAGCAGAAAAACAACTATTATATGCTGATGTAGTCTTCAGGAACTTTTGTGAATTTACCTATTAGCTCTAGGGATTTTTAAATTAAATTTTAGAACTTTCTACTTTTGATATATTTTCTATTCAATCACATCACATATGGATTAACATAATTTTGCCTTCTGTTTTCCAGTTTGAATACTTTTTTGTTTTCCTAATAGGTCTGGCTATATCTAGCACAAATCTGAATAGAAGGAGTACAAGTGAACGTTTCTGTTTTGTTCTTGATCTGAGGACTTTTCGTCCTCCACTTTTTTTTTTTTTTTTTGCTTTTTACTTTATTTCAACATAACTATGCTTACAGAAATACACTCATGTTGGTTAAAAGAATGCAATTTAAGTTATCCTATAAACTTTATGATTTAAGATTTTAAAAAGGATTTGCAATCTGGCTTCTATCTAGTATAAATGTATAAAAGATCCTCCATCAAATGCTGCTAAAGAAAGCAGCAAAAAACCTTTTGATTTGCCTCAGAAAAGTAACATGTAAAACACTGCAAAGTTTATAAAATTGGTGCAGCAAAACATCATTGTAATGTTATAACACCATTCTTACAAAGTTCGGTTACTGGGTGTACAAGTGAGTGGGGGTGAGTCTGTTGTACACACATGCAACTGAAAATGTATCTCTTAATTTTTTGAACCTATATATTCACATTGATTTTCAAGGTATTTTAAGTTATATTTTTTCTCTTTGTTTTCAGAGCTGCTTATTTGTGGGCTACCTTTTTTGTTATTAAGACTTAATTCATTCATAAGAGGTTGCACTGTTTTGATAAAATTTCTTGCAGCTATGGCTGTTTTGCTCTAGTCTTCCAAGAAATGGACCTTTTAATTTTAGAGTCCCCCTTTTTTTTTTTTGGTACCAGGGATCGAACTCATGACCTTGCACTTGCCAGGCAGGCACTTATACCACTGAGCTAAATCCCTGGCTAGAGTAACTTCTAAAGTCATGTGTTCACAGACCTCGGAGCTGTTTGCACACGAGTGCAGATACAAGTTAAAACCCAAGCTGACTTCGTCATGTGCACCCGACAAATGCTGACAATGGACGGAATATCTTGTCTGCAGTATACTGTCACTTCTGGACTAAAAAGCTGGCAAAGAAACTTAATTTTCTTCTTTGCATAGATCAGAAAAACTTTTTAAAAAGTGCCGAGGTCTCTAACTGGTCCTAGCAGATGAAGTGAGCTGATAGTGTTAATTTAGATTTAAGAAATTATCTGAATCTTGGTTTGTAGATTTAGTCTGCATGCAATATTAGTAAAACAGCTTTTATGGTTCCATGTGTGTACACAGACTCAGTCCTCCAGTCTTTTATGATTATGTTGTTACGTGTGGGTTTTTTTCATAAACATCTTCTATCCAGTTGAGACAGTTCCTTATATTCTCAGGTGGCTTTTTGTTTTAATAATGAATAGGTGTTAAGTTTTCCCATTTTGCCCCCAACTAAGTGATCATGTGCTTCCTCTTCTCTATCCCACTTTTTGGCAGTGTATCCTATGTTGAATTACCCTTACATTCTGGAGATAAACCCTCAGTGACTACAATGCGTATTAATGACACTGATTCTACTTATGTGTGTTTTGCTTAGGACATTTGCATCCACATTTATTAGAGTAAAGGCCTGTTTTCTTTTCCTATAACACCGTGATTTTTAAAAATCTGACCTTACAGAAAGGTTAGGCAGTATCATTTTATCCTGTAGTTTTTTCCAAAGGAGTTTGAAAAGGGTTACTGTAAGTATTTGATAGAATAAGCCACTGAAGTTCCCTAGTCTTGGACTTTCTTAGAGTTTGGGTGTTTTTCTGGTTGATTCAATCTTTTTTCTTTTCATTGCTGCTCAATTTTCTATTTCTTCTTTGGCCGGCTTTTATAATTTTTCTATTTCCTGGAACTTGTGCATTTTATCAGTCACATGATTCCTTGGCATTTATCATTTTCTGTTGTAATTCTCTTACTTCTGCAAGATCTGTTTGAATGTCACCACTTTAATTTCTGACAAGTTATTTGAGTAGTTTCCCCTTTTGTTCTTTTGGTTTTAGCTAAAGTCTTCTCAATTTTGTTTATAACTTCAAAAATTCATTTTTGGCTTGTTGGTCATCTATTATTTTTCTGTTCTCAATTTCATTTATCTCCACCTGCTACTGGTTTGGTTTAACTTACTTGGTGCAGTCATTTAAGAGTGTGCTGTTTAAAGCTAGACATGGCGGTATATGCCTGGAATTCCAGGTACTCGGGGTTTAAGCCTGAGAATCCATCCCAATTTCTCTCAGAAATACAAACAAGCTCGGCATGGTGGCAGCTGCGGCAGGACAGCCATGAGCTCAAGGCCAGCCTGCACTATATGGCAAGAGCTTGTCTCAAAAAACAAACAGTAACAACAAAACACCAGCCCAGAAACAAAACAAACAAACAATGTAGCTCAGTGAAAGTGCTTTACTAGAATGCACAAGGCCGCAGATTCGGTCCACGGCACAGTGTGCCATTTCATTTCTACACATTGTTAGCATTTTCACCTTTTCCACCTTACTGGCTTTTATTTAGCTCTACTCTTCCTGGAGAGACACTTTTAAGATTTTAATATTTTTAAATTTATAAGGTCTTGTTTGTGACAAATATAGTCTATAGCCATGGCACTGGGATATATCCTGTTGTTGCTAGATGGTCTCTCACATACATTCTACTTTATAGTACCATTTAAGTCTTCTATTTCCTAACTGACTAATACTTTTATTGTTGAAAGTATGGTATGGATGTCTCTACTAGTGAAAAAATGTCTATTTCTCCCTTTAATTTTATCATTTTGATTCATGTATTTTGGAAGTCATGTTATACTCAAATGTTTATCATTGTATCTCAATGTTGATTTGTCAATGTAATATTCTGTGCATAATTTATAATCTGTATTTTTTTCCTGATAATCTATCTCATCTTATTTTCACTAAGTATTTTTCCTCACTCCCATTTTAAATTATCTGCATTCGGATCTGATGTGGGTCTTCCGTTGAGGGCTATAGTTTGTTTCTGTTTACTTAAAATATTTATGAAAAGTTACTTACATCATTTTGCTGTTTTTTGTTTCTGTATTTTTTTTTCATTTCTCAACCCCTCCATTACTGTCTTCAGGACTTTCTCTCTTTAGTGTATAAATCTTTCCAAGTACTATTTTCACATCTACTTATTTTCTTTCATGGTTACCCTGGATTAATCTTACATTTCTAACCATGGAGTATCGTTTTGTTTGCTTACTTTGGTATCGAGAATTGAACTCACAGCCTGTTTGCCAGGCAGGCACTGTGCCCCTGAACTGTATCCCTAGGTTAGGTTTTAATAGTATACAAAAGTTCATCTGTCCGTTCTCTATCTATTCCATTGTCAAAAACTATGTTTATATACTGTACACATTAATACAGATCTCTATTACTTAGTTTCCTTAAATAAAAAAGGAGTCATTAATCAAAATGTACCATACAGACTTTGGTGTTTAATTAGCTAACTTCATATGCCTTTTGAATCTAATGCCTATTTATTTCAGTATGAAGTATTTTTTGTAGGGAAGATCTTCTAATACCGAACTCCCACAGGTTTGTTTATCTGAGAGTATTATTTTTCCTTTTTTTAAAAAATAGGTTATGTGCACTAATGCAGAACCCACTGCCCTATTTCTCTGCTTTTGGCACTTTCAATGTCACCCTGTTCTCCAGTTTCTGAACAGAAATCACCTATAAAAATTACTGAGATTCTCTTGAATTAGTAAGCAGCTTCTCTTAATGAGATTCTTCTCTTTAATAACCAGTAATCGGACTATAATGTGGTTCAGTGTGAATCTGTTGTTCCTGATGTAATTAGCTGAACTCTTTGTATAAATTCATAGCTTCATAAACTAAGTTCCCAGCTATTATTTCTACAAATTTCTACCCTTTTTCTTTCATCTGACTTTGAGACTCCTTTATGTTTTTACACTTACTGGAGTCTCACGTTTTGGTCTCTGCTTATATTTTTAATTCTCTTTCTGCTTCTTAGAAAGGATACTGTTACTATCTTCATGTTTCCTATTGCTTATACTTGTTTAAAAAACTATATGAACCTACTCAGTGAATGTTTTAGTTCTAATTTCTCCTTTATTACACTGCTGGTCAGTGTTTAATTTCCCCCTATTTTGTGAATTTTCTAGTTTTGGATCGTTGACTTCTGGTCACATTCCTTTACTATCATAAAAACTATTTTGTATGATCTTTTTTATAATTTTTTAAAGACTTATTGTGTGGTCTAACATATCACCTACCTTGGACAATTTTATATTTGAAATTGAGAAAATGTATATTAATGGTTACTGAGTAGTCTGTACTCTGTCAGATGCAGTCTGTCCATAGTACTGATGTATTTACTAATCTTTTCATCCATTATTGACACTGGAATATTAAACTATTATTGTCATGTTTATTTTTCCCTTCAATTTGTCAGTGGTTGCTTCATATATTTTGGAGCATATCTAAAAGTACATGCTTAGAAATGTTATACTTGGTAAACTGACCATTTTTATCATTTTTTTTTTACATAGTGTTTTTTCTGGTCTTAATGTAGGACATACAGACACACCTGATCAAGCTCTCTGCTGATTATACTTGCATGTAAGATATCCCTCCATCTTTTTTGTCTTTAGATCTAAAGTTCATCTCTTGTAGATAACCTATCAGGTCATTCACAAGTAATATTCCGTTTACGCCTTTTGAAAGGTGCATTTAATCCCTTTACATTTGAAGTACTTGTTTTGACATTGTTTTCTGTATAGGTTCTAATTTCTGTCTTTCATATCGTCCAACACAGCCTCTGTGTTTGGCTGATTTTCTTTTGGTACTTTCTTTTATGTCCCACAGATACTTTCTTTGTGGCTACTTCACGGATACCTTACAATCTCATATTCTTACTGCAATTTTTAAAACAGTATCTCCCATTCAGAGACTGCATGAAGATGAAACAAAATGGAGTACGTAGCATAATCTGGGCATTCAGAAATGAGTCCAAGTTCTAACACTTGCTCCATGCCCACTCTTTAGTCTGATAGTGTAAGAATAACTTTCTTAAAAAACACAAGTTTGCTGAGTCCTTTAATGGGTGAAAATGATTTTTAAAAAACTTAAGTTATAGCATTAGGAAGTTGTAACAGCCAAGAATTGTAACTAGGAAAAGTAGAATTCAATACTGAAGAGAATTGATGTGACAATAATATGTGAATTAAGACTATCAGATTTCCTTCAGATGTCTCTTCATTTAAGCAATCTTACATGTACTTGTTATGGAATGTACTTTATGCATGTGGCACAACTTGCTATGACACTGACTTTCTTTATATCAAGGTTGTGGGGAACAGCTCTTACTTTCCCTGGCAAACAAAAGCCTGTGGTTCACTGAAAGTTTATGTGACCAAAAGCCTAGTTTGGTCAAGACACCTTGACATCGGAGCTGGGTTTGGGGAACTAAGTGCATCACAGGGGCCCACCAGCACAAGTAGATAGATGCTACTTGAATTTTAGATAGTTGTCTTTCAGACTGTAGCGGGCACGTGATCTCCAAAGTCGAATCAATGATGACTTAAAAACCATTCTGGAGAGACACAAGGAATTGCTTCCTTAGGGAGCCTTCCAGAGTTTTGATGACTTCCATAAGGTGCCCCTTCCTGGGCCCAACTCATTCACGGTCCATGCCTCTCTTCCTATACTTACTACACCACAGGGCAGAGACTACTGTTTATGGGGTGACAGAAGTGTGTGCTTACTGTTTTTATATCCCATCCCCATAGTTTGGAAGGACATTTTTAATAATCGAGAAAATAAAAGATAATCTTTGGTAAATTAATACTAAACTGTAGCCTAGCTACATGAACAATAGAAATCTGGTTTACCTGAAGGGCTTGAAGGGGCTGTACCTTCTCTGATTGTTACCTTTCCTCAGCACCTGTGCAGAAGGTAAGAGAGTTGAGTCACGCCTGTGTTTAGTGTGAAAAAGGAACACAGGAGCTCTCTGCAGATACCTCATTACTAGAACTTGTCAATTCCTGGAAGGAAGCTTATCCTCCCTGAGCCAACTTAGTGATCAAACAATCTGGGAGAAATGCTGGATTCAGGTATGAAACAAGGACTGTTATAAATGCCTGAAGAACCCCCAAGCTTTCATGGATGTGCTCCCTGGGACCTGACCCCATTTCCCACTGATTAGCTTTAAGTCTAATAGGCTCCACTGATTAAACAGTGTGTGATGCACTATGTAAACACAGAAAATAATGGTTGAAATGATGTCCCCAAGCTTAAGCAGGAGGCCTACACTAAGTAGAAGAGGCCACACAATGACCATGGAATCTCTTTGGACAATGAATGGTCTCTATGGGGAAATGGACTGCTGCCAAATGGTCAGAGGGCCTGAAGATTTTGAGTAAAAGGTATGTGCCAAGAAAGACCCTGACCTGTTTATACATCAACTCCTGTTAGCCTACAAAAGGGTAACAGGTCTGAGAGTATGGTAGAGAAAAGCCGAAATGTCACAGACACCCCTTCAGGGAGCCATGAGTTGCCAGATGTCTAACAAGGCTTTTATTTATTCATTCTTTTTTGGCACGTTGGCCTGGAGCATTACTTGTGAAAAGGTGAATGAGGGCTGACTCATGAGGAAATCATCAGGCTTCATGGGTGCAATGGGTTCAGAATGGAACCCTGTGGTTAGTGCCTACAGGTATCAAGCATCCTGACGAGTCTGCCAACACAACCCTACCAGTTCCGCAGGTGGTCAGGGAAATACCAGATCCTCAGGCCCACTTAGGCATCTCATGGAGCCACCAGCACAGCAACTGTCAGAGGTTGGTGGACAGCGTTAGCAATCATGAAAACAACCCCTTTATTTGGAGAGGGTAGTTAATAAGAACAGATTCAATATTGTCCTTCAACTGGAAAGAACTTGCTGAAAAAGAAACTCAGTTTCCTGAAATCTGTGGAGAAACATGGAGCCAATGGTCAGCTAGTGGAGCTTTTTGTAAGAGGTGCTACACAAAGCTCCAAAGATCAGGGCTAGCACACATCCAGCTGCTAGGCAACAAGCAGCTGGCGGAGCAGCTCACCTCCAGTGTGGGTTTAATGCGAGCACTACCTTGGTGGAGGAAAGCGGGACAGTGGTGAAGGTGACAGTGGAGAACAGGCAATGGAGGGGCGCAGGATGCTTTCTCATTAGGCTGGTACTCATGACCCAGGAACAGAAGGCATGCTGCAACCTCCACCCAGCTCTCAGCAGTGACATGTTAAAAGGTGAAGGCCCAGGCAGCTTCCACCATGACCCTAAGGCAGACTTCCAGGAAGAGGGCGTGAGGGCCACTGTGCCGAGTATCTCGAAGGTCTAGCCAAGAAGGCTATCACACAGAAAACTTCTTAAATAGACTCAATGGAAAAAGAAATGTGGAACACTCCAACAGGAGATGGCCAGGTCCCAGGAACGCTTTCCATGGCCCAAGGGACTTAAAAATGATCAGCTGTGCTCGCTCAGATTCAAGCCATCCTAAGGAATGAAGGCAATCCCCACAAATAGAACAGCCAATTAAGATTCTGTTTCCAAGTGCTCCTTGGAGAAAGGAAGTGAGTGAACACTGCATGGCCCAAGAATCAGAGTGCATGATCCAAGAGGTCAGGAAACAATTCTCAAAGATTGGTAAAATGGACACCTTTTCCTGAGGCACTCGTTCCCTTTCACCCATTAATCACTGAAAACTGCTTCCTAATAAACAATCTTGCCCTTGGTCTCAAGTCTGCTTCCGAAATCAGGGGGAAAATGTTTTTTTTTCTATAAAAATGACAGCAATGAAGCCAAGATTTAATAGTAAGGCAGTAAGCCTAGGTCCTATGCCAGCCCTGCAGCCCTTCAAATAGACAAGCAGCAAGAACAGGCTTCAGAGAAAGTACAGCCTGGGCTGAGACAAGGGCATCCTGAACTTTCCACACCAGGCTTCATCTTCTTACCAAATGACTTCCAAGGAGAAATATCTAAGAGGACCAAGACTGGGAAAACTGGCAGTACTGCGCTTACTATAAAAGAGGATAAGAGACGGTGATCTGGGGAACAGCAGCAAATCTGCTTCTTCAGTGGACTGTGGGTGGTAACAGAAGTGGGACTCTGACGTCTAAGCTCTTCCTAAGAAAACACCCAACAAATGAAAGTGACGTGACGGCCTGCCCCATCCCTATCCCACCCCTCAGACAGACAGAGCCGGAGTTAGACTGACACATCCCTGTGCTGTGGCTGCTGAGTGCTGGCAGAAAGAGGCTCTGGGTTCTGGTTTTATTTCAATCAAAGCAATGGCCAAACTCATCACAGGCAAAGTGATCCACAGCACCTGAGTACCCTAAAATGAGGGCTAAGCAGGATGATCTTTCAGGGTATTTTTCCGCCTGACTTTCCACAGGCCAGTTACTTTCACTTGTCACCAAAGCACACACTGGAAACTGCCCTTGCACAAACTAGGCTCTTCTCTTTCTTGGGAACAGTCAACATTTCAGAACTTTTTCCTGAAGTATCAGATCTGTAGAAGACAGTGCAAATCTGGAGATCAGGATGCATTATATTAGGTGCTGTATAATATATAGCAAGTGGTCCTTAACACTTAAATCTGTAGAATAGTTCTGACTGCTGTTTAGCTCCTACATATTTATACTTCCTGGACTACTGTTGCTGTGTATTTCCTGATATTCAAGGTTCCATGGTGACAGTATTAACATAATAACCTATGTAGGTGAATACTTGCAGTTTTAAAATGGATGTGCCATAAGAGGACTGAAGTGAGGCCTACCTGGAGGCAGCCTACTTCTTCCTCTAGAGCAGACATGTGCTGTCCCATGACTGCTCCACTTGATGTGGATTCCCTGTGCATGTTACAAATGTCCTCTACAGCTGGTCACACAGCATTTGACACAGACATGGTCGTGATAAAAAACAAAAGGCCACCCTCAAATGAGTAATCAGAGTGCAATTGAAATTTTAGTGGGGAGGGGACAAGTAGAAACTGGGATAATGACAAGGCCCACATAAAAGTCACTTAGGAAAATGTTTTTGACTTACCACCTTCTCGGGAACATATAGAAAACAAGACTGTCTCCCTGACAGCAGGTGTGCTGAGAGAACTGTGGGCTTGCACAGCTGGAAGGTGGTCCACGAGTGTCTACAGGAACAGAAAGTTGCTCCGACAATAGGGCTTCACACGCCCTACAATAACAACTTCAACAGTTCTTACACTGCCTTTTATGGTGGTTTTGTAGTAATCTAGAAATCTGACTGACAAACGTTGCTCTTTGACTTTGCAATCAATTTCATTTATACATTCATTTAATAGTATGTCCTGGGCACTAGGATGGAAATAAAACAAGCCCATTCCCATGCTCATGGAGCTCACAACTTGAGGGAATTAGGGAATGACAAAATAAACACAAATATGGATTGTGATAGGCACTAGAGAATTGTAATATACATTGTGGGGAAAATCTCTAAACTTGAAAAAGAGTGGTCTTAAGATGCTGGAAGTGAGTACTTATTTCACTGGGTCTGGGTGCCAGATACAGGCATGCTGGAATTCATTTCTGAAGTGCACTGATAGGTAATCAGACAACTTCTATTTTGCCAAGGTCCAAGTATACATCATCTAGTCATGAACTGAGCCTCTCAAGATGAAATCCCAGCTCAAAGCACTTATATTTTATCTTCTGCCAGAAGTGATTATCTCCAGGGTCAGGGTATCTCTTCATTTGCTTTAAAAAGACTTTATGCCACTACTGTGCTCTTCTGGCTCCACTGAGAAGTGAGTCAGTCACGTGGGACAGCTGACACAGTGGATGCCTTTGGAGTATTCTTTTCACTTGATTTGTCTTCATAGTGGTGGCAGCGCACTGTATGTATTGCTTTCATAAAAGCTGCTACAGTGAGTTGAGACTGAGGGAAAAAGTAGTAAGCTAGCCAAACACAAAGCCAAAAGTGAAGATAGAAAGGAGTTCTTGACACACTCAGGTTGTTTTATGGCTCTGCAAAGCATGTTTACAGTGCTCCAGGCCCTGGGGACATGGGCATGGGCCACACACAGTTCCTGCCCTCATGGAGCTTGGTATATGTCTCGGAGCACAGATACAGCTAATAAATGAATTTTTTTCGTTTTGTTTTTCTTTACTTTGGGTTCCTTGTATAACTTCCAAATGGTAGTGTTTCCAGGGACTCTGTTCTTGCCATTTTCTACTCCCTTTATCCTCATGATACTCCAGGGGAATAGTGAAAGACTGACGTGGAGTCAAATACCTTCCGTGTAGGCTTTTCCCTAGGCCCATATTTTTATATGCTTCAAGACAGGCTGCCTTGGTTCACTCTCAGACACTTCAATGAAAGCATGACCCAACTGTTACTAATCACCCCTCCAAATCTGCTCTTCTGTGCAGAGCCAACACTAACCATTCTGCAGCACATTCAGCAATGTGTGAACTGTTTGTGACTCTTCTTCCTTCCACGCAGTTAGATCTAATCAGTCACACAGTCCCTCTCCCTAACATGCTCAGAACTGTCACCTCCTTTCTATCATCGGGCTGTCTTTCTACAAGTGTGGCCATAATCTAAATGCAAGACCATGTGGGCACTTACGTTCTTCCAATCTGTATTACAAAAGGTAAAAATGGGTAATGGCCAATGTCTTTACTTTTCAGTGTGCATGACGCAGTTCAAAGACTTTGTTCTGTCTACAGGTGCTGTTCTCTCCAAGCCCTGCACTTAGGTTAGCAAACACACACCCCACCTACCTGCCTACTCGACTAAGACTTAGTTGACTCTTCAGACCCTGACATCACCAGCCCACACAGCTTCAGGGTCTGAAATCCCAGCCTGACGATATCTTACAGACTCTAATTATCTTTATGGCCTAGTACTGGCCAAACGAGACTTTTCTGTGACAGACTTCTTGATTCAACAAAACAGCTCACAACCCACAACTTCTAGCACTCTGCAAAATGGCAAATACTCAGTAGTATTTGCCTGGTAAAAATTAAGGAAAGGGAAAAAAAAATTTACACTTCAGTTAAAATAAGATTAAAAGGCAAGTTTGGATGTCTCTTGTGGAAAATTAATCATCAATTTAATCATTTTTAGTGTCCTATTTTCATAGATCTGACTTATTGAATTGTGAGGACTTAACTGTATGTGTGACGCGAGAGGTGTGAAATATAACTTTTATCTTTTACAAGCCTATCTCAGAATTTTTCATACCCAAATAAAAATACTTATTTTGGGGTGCTGAAAAGCCCACAGCAGTGAACTATCCAGATGTCAAACTCTTCATTTTAGGGCTAAGTCTGCCTCTTGGTCAGGCCCTTATGCGGGTAGAGAGCCTGAGGACAGGGGTGTGGGTGACCTGGTCCTTCTCCTTCCCCCACTTGCTTTCCCTGTTCCTGGCCTTCTGCAGGAGAGGGAATTATGGGGGAGGGGGACTTGCCTTATTAAGTTTCTGTAGTTACAAGACACTGAGCTATTGGGACAGGCATTACGTTTTTTTATGGGATTCCTCCTGCAATCCCAACTGAGAGCCTCTGGCTTGAGTAGTAACTCCCAGTCTCTCTTCTATCAACAGCTTCTACGCTGGATGGTTCTCAGCTGTTGAGTGCCTGGATCAAGGCAGGAACCCCACGTGTTCAGGGCAATTTCCAACATGGCCCATCTCTTATGTAGTGGTCATGTGCTGCCCATGGGAAACACCCGCCTTAACCCCACCTTTTTTCAGTTGCCAGAGACTACTTTAGGCATGTCTTACTTGTGACCCTTCCAGAGTCGAGTGTCATCCCTATATTCCCAACAGCTAAAAATCACAGGTCATGGTCTCAATGCAGTTCATTTGAAACATACTTTGCTGGATTTAAGAAAGGGGAAGTGCCCAACTTATTCTGAGACAAGTTTGACCCTGATATCAAATCCAGACAAAGATAAAACAAGAAAACTATAGACCAGTATGCTTTATGGATATAGATGCAAATATTCTAAACAAAATACTAGCAAACCAAATCCAGCAGCATAGAAAATGGTTTATGTAGCATAGACAAGTGGGATTATTCCAGGAATGCAAGGTTGATTCAATATTTAAAAAAAAAAAAAAAAGAAATCCATCAATGTAATACAGCATATCAATAGAATAAATGACAAAAACTACATGATATCCTTGATACAGAAGAAGCATTTGACAAAGTTCAGTACCCTTTTTGATAAAACATTCAACAAACTAGAAATAGGTGGGAATTCCCTCAACTTGAAGCATCTATGAAAAACCCACAGCTAACATCATACTTAATAGTGAAAGACTGAATGCTTTCCCCCTACAATTAGGAACAAGGAAAAGATGTCCACTCTTGCCACTTAAATTCAGTATTTTCCTGAAGTTGCTAGCCAGGGCGCTTAAGCAAGAAAATGAAATAATAAAGAATCCAGACCAGAAAACAAGTCCAAACTATTTCTATTCACAAATGCATGACCTTGTAAATGGAAAATATTAAGAAAAAAAAAAAGGTCTAGTAAATGAGTTCAGAATAGCAACAATATACAAGTCAATACAAAATACACAAAAATCAGTTGTACTTCTAGACACTAACAAATGAATAATCCAAAAAATGAAAATTAGAACACAATTTTGCTTGTAATAGCATCCCCCCGCCAAAAAAAAAGAAAAGAAAAAAATTAACCATGGAGGTCAGGACTTGTACACTGAAATCTAGAAAACATCATTGAAAGAAACTACAAGGCCTAAACAAATGGACAAATACTCCGTTTATGGACTGGAAAAATTTAATACTGTTAAAATAGCAACATTCCTTAAACTGATCTATAGATTCAATACAATCACTATCAAAATCCCAGGTGTTTATTTGCAGAAATTAACAAGTTGATTTTAAAATTCATGTGGGACACAAGAGACCCAGAATACACAAAATGATCTGGAAACAGGACAAAGTTGGACAACTCACACATCCTAAATTCAAAACTTACTACAAAGCTACAGAATCAAGAGAGTGTGGTATCGGCATAAAGACAGACACATAGAACAATGTAATAAAATTAAAAGTTTAAAAATAAAGTATTATATTTATGATCAGTTGTTTTTAACAAATGTGTCAAGACCATTCATGAGGAAACAACAGTTTTTTTAAAAAAAAAAAAAACTGGTGTTTGTGCAACTGGAAATTCATATACCAAAGAATGAAACAAGAGTCCTAAAGTGTACGACATACAAAAATGGATCAAAGACCATTTGGTAAGAACCAAAAGGTAAGATAGATGCTTAGAAGATACAACCAAGAGAAGTGAAAACTTAGGTCCACATAAACACTTGTACACAAATGTTCATAGTTGTAGTATTCATAATAGCCAAGAAGCAGAAACAACACAATTATCCATTAACTGAATGGATAAATAAAAAGTACAGTACATCAATACAACGTCATTATTCAGCCACAAAAAGAAACCAAGTACCAATACATGCTACGAGGTGAATGCACTTTGGAAACACTATCCTAAAGGGGCAAGGGAAGGACACACAAGGCCACATGTTGTAGGATTCTACTGAAATAAAATGTCCCAAACAGGCAAATCCATAGGCAAGATGTAGACAGTGGTTGCCAGAAGCTGGGAGTTAAAAACAGGCAGTCACTCCTAATGAGCACAGAATTTCTGTTTATAGTGATGAAAATACTCTGGAATTTTATAATGAAGACAAATGTACAATTTTGAACATACTAAGAACCACAAGCTTTACAATGTAAAAAGGGTGAATTTTATGTATATGAATTATTTGTTAAAGATGAGAGAAAGCACACCTCTTCCATTTTTAGGTGGATAAGGGAAGGTCAACACTTGCAAAACAAATCTTCATTACAAACATTTTCCATTTCTCAGTAGACTTCCTCTAATTTCACTGGCAAATTTTGGGAGAACCCATCTCAGTCTCTCAGGATGTCTTACAAGATATTGTCAAGTTTCTGTATCTCAATTGTACTGAATCCTAACGAGCAGTGATAAGGTAGGATTGGGTATAGACCAAGCCAAGGAAATGGCAGGGCCAGGTGGTCAACCACTGTGTAGTCTCTCAGAGCCCACTCCATTTTCTGTAGTTTTTTGGGGACGGGAAGGAAAGTAGTGTATTATTCCAGGTCCTATTCAGTTGGGCCTAAGAATCTTGATTGTGTAACTGATTTTTGGCAACAGGAAGATAGATTTTAGATGACAAAGCTGTATGAGTTCGGGCAAGGTGCCTCTTGAGTCACAATGTCCTGTGAGGACACAAGATCATGTATAGAAGGGACTGGATCTGCTCTGGAAGCCAGTTTCCTTCAACATCTACAGATCAACCCAGAAAGTATAGAAAGCAGTTGAATGACTTGCACAGAAAACATGCACTCCCTGTGGTGAACAGTTTGTTTAGCATGCAGTAGTGTTCAACTGCTCCTTGATCAGTGTGAATGGCTAGCCAAGGGCAAAATGGTTGACGATTCCAGCTCCCATCTCCACTGGGACAGAGGAAACAGTGTGGCCACGGTGAAGCCAGGTGTAGAGGCTACTAGCTGCCTGAGCACACTGGGGTGTCAGGGTGGGAAAAGTAAAGGCATAAAAAATTTTCCTTCCAAGGCCTTAGTCCCTTTCATTCCTCTTTCTGATCTCCGTTCCTATAGATGGAAATGACCCAGCAAGTGACTGAAATGCAAATATCTAAATGCAAGAACTTTTTGGGGGAAGGAATGGAGGAGACAGAAAGCAATGTTATATGGGGGAGAAAAGTTTCATTAAACGTTCTGCACACTAGATTATTTCTAGTCATTTACGTGCTGATACTGTCAAGCTGGTAAAGAGATGGCACTAACACATTGCAGAAGTAAAAGACTATCTCCACAAGAAGTTGTTTATCCTTCTGGCAATGGTTATTTAAAAAAATGAAGAGAAGTTCCAAAATCAATTGTGTGAAGGATCTTACCAAGAGCACCCCAAGATAATCTGTAAGAATTCCAGTTCAAATGAGCTGTGCCCCACCATGCTGGGCCACCTTGGATGTGTGAATTGCACTTCAGGGCCGGGGGTCTCTAAGGGCAAAGTGCTTTTCAAACCTGGTCCAACAGGCATTTGAGAAATACAAAGCAGTGAAGACATGGCACAGGTTTGTAGGGAGAGGTGCCTGCCACGGTGAAAAAGGACAAGAGACAGGAGCTCCGTCTGCACAGGAGTGTTAATCCTAGACCTGGAGAGTTGTTCAGAAAAGAACAAGTTTTTATACAGGGTATATTAAGATTAATAAAGCTGTATTTCAGCAGAATGAAATAGGTGGTCAGAGTCAGGGAGGTATATTAGGAAGCTACTCAGAGCAAACAATGGAAAACACAGGAGAAAAGAACTGACAGCTTGTAAAAAGAGATTTCAATGACAGGTGAATGTACCAATTTGAAGAAAATAATGAACAATGGATGGTAGGCCAAGATTAAAAATTTAATTTTTAGGTGTAGTGACAATGAGTTATCAGAAAGGTATCAGACATAGAGGTCTGAGCAGAAGACACAGAATCAGAGAAGGGTCTCTGGGAGTGACTGCGGTTGACCAGGCGGGTGGGTTCAGATAAGACCTTCAAGTAGAAGTGGAAAAAAGAGTCCACACAAGATGATCTGGATGAGCTGGGACGGAAAAAACAGGTAAAGAAGCGGCAGCCCAGTTCTGGGTGTAGTGAAGGTTTAAAGAAGAGTTCTTGATTTTGGCCATTAGGAAGTTATGTGAGTATCCTTCAGCAGGGTTTTCGGTGTACAGCACTGCACTGGCAGCCTTGCACACTGAAGCCCAGTCCATACCTGAATCAAAATCCTGTAGTGACTGTTAACTGTATCAGTCCACTGACCTGAACAGAAATGGGACAAAGGGCTTGGGACTCTTACACTTACAAACACTCTTTTCCCCAGACAGGTAAATTCTTTACACACTAATATTGTAGGAGGAGAAGCAAAGATGAGAGTTGTTGGGGGAAGCTTTGTGAGAAGGGTACAGATAATCCCTTGGGCTAATGAGGGGCCAGAAAAACCAGTGTGAGGTAACCAGGTAAAGATCACAGAGAAAATAACCTGGGGGGGCTTCTTCCTCTGATACTTTGCTTGGACTCTTGAGAAAAGTCCTTAAGATGGCCTCAAAATGTCACCACAGTCTTGAGGGAACAAGGCTAGATAATGCCTAATTATAGTCATTTGTCCTGTTTAGTAAGGTGTCTGTGCCAGTGGACAATGAACAGCATCAGCAAGTTTCCTCTCTGAGGCCTTGTTTTCAAGTTTCCCTTTGATATGTAACTCTCTGCAGAGGAATCTGAGACATACATGAGTTTCATCACACAAAGAACCATAGTACAGGAAAGCAGTATACAATATTAGCACATTTGTTGGAGCTATAAGGCTCCAGAAAAAGTTTGGCTGATTTATGTTTGAAATGTTTTATAATGCAAGGTAAAAAGAAGCTCACATTTTATCTAGAAATCAAATTTATGGTTCAAATTTTTGGCCCCTAGGCAGCTTTCTAGAAAGTTTGAACAAAAAAATAAAAATATGTGAAACACTATCTAGCCAAAAAGTACTTTTATAATCTAATATTTGGATTAGAGGGAGTAGCTACTAGTTAAGATTTGTATTTTCCTCTTAAGATACTGTTCATTACAGTGATTAAGCTGTACACAGTGAAAGGCAGTAATAACAGAAGTGATCACATGCCCAGAATAACTGATTACTAACTAAGCAAGCAAGAGCAGCTAGTCTGTACAACCAAAAATTTTCTCTTAAAAAATTTTAATAGGTTTTTCACCCTTTTTAACTGTTTGATGTGAATTCTGTACCTGATAATCTGTACTCAATTATCATTTAAAACTTAACACATACAGTTACAGAACTTCAATATTTAGTGACAATAAAAGTTGAGAAGTGAAGAGCACAAATTTTTTTTATGAATTTATTACATAAAATGTCCCCAGAGCATTTAGCCTCATCTTCTCACTCTCTTAATGCATAGGAAACACAGTGGATGAGAGGCCCTTTATGATGATTATAATCAAAGGAGGATCCTTCGCGTCAAGGTAGTGTACAAAGCAACATTCTAAATGGCTGGCCCAGGAAACCCCATGTTACCTTATCACAGTATGAAAAGCACTATCTTTCTTCCTTTAAATCACGGTGGAAAATGCCACTGTTTTATTCAGCAGTACACTACAAAACAGTTCTGTCTGAATTACTAAAAGAATTAAGAGAATCCTGAAAGACATCCTTTTTCCCTTCCAGTGATTTAAAAGGTGTATTTTTCCTACCAATCTGAAACAAATCATCAGATTGATCTGTATCAGTTAAAACAATAATTGAGGAACAAGCTTAGTACATTAAACTGTAGCTTGCAGTAAAATGATATATCACTATGTCTCTACTTAGTTAAAAATACATAATCCATTTATTTTATAATGCATCAAAAGAAATTAACATAGGCAAGACTAGGAAAGGGGAAACTACTACTTTAAATATCCAATAATTTTCAGTGATAGGTACTTTTCTGTGGTACATGAAAGTAATCTTTAACATTTTTTGTAATTTTAACTTTTGGGGACATACAAGGTTATTCTTAAGAGTAACAGTTCCATTCATTTCCAGGTTTGCTTACTGTATAACTAAGTAACACAAGGCACGGTAGCCATCCTTTCTATTACGCTGCAACACTGATCATGTGCCTTGAGAAAGAGTTGATTAAACAAGATGATGGCAACACAAAGGGGAGACCTTTGGATTGTCTATTTAAAATCTAGATAAAGTAATTAATAAAAAGCTTATTTTAAGTGCACTTTCACATGCTTTTTTTTTAAATATAATAACAGACTTCCTAACTGTTGCAATAGGCTTGACTACCATATCATTTGGCCAAATGCACTTTCCCCAGTAAACTTAAAACAACAAGAACAAGAACAACAACAACAACAAAATCCCTGTCCTTTTCATATACTACGAAAGAAGATTGGCTAGTGAAACAGTTCACTGCAGGACACATGAAAACAACATACTGTGGCATGAGTTGTTTTTAATTTGTTGTGCTGTTACTAAAGTAAAGTTCTGAGAGCTGCAGTTAAAACATTTCAAATTCTCCCTTCCATCTTTATTGATTCTCAAGATTTTGCACAGAAAATTCTTTGGGGACTAGAACAGCAGTACTTGTATCGCACTGTTTTTCAAGACTTCAAGTTTAAAAAGCAAACCGTTTATAAAAAAAAAAAAAGGTTCCTGATTTGCGTTAGATACAGGGATTAAAAAAATAGCACATACTTGAAGGTTACATGGTCTACAAATGGTGGCAATGTTGTCCTTGGGAGAGTAGTTTTGTTGGTATATATATTTTAAATACTCAAAAAGGCTCAACCTCAAGCAGTAATAAACACAAGCAAAAGTGATTTAACCCTTAAAATAAATATTCAGAAAAACCTCTCTGTACATACAAGTGAAAGAATATGTAACACTTTCACGCGAAAAAATAATTATAATAATAATAAAGGATTTGTTCATATATGTAGCTGAAATCTGCTGTTCCAGCCCACATGTCCCCAATAAAGAAGGGAGGCACAGACACAGGTGACTACTGTGGTTCACTATCTTACAGCCTTTTTGTACTGGGACACTATCACCACCAAATTTATCCCTCTTGTTATAGTTATTAAATTTAAATTTTTCTTTTTTTCTTCCTTTTTTTGTTTTTGTTTTTTTTTTTTTTTGTTCTACAGCATGCCAAATCCTTTGGCATATGTGATGGCCTTCAACAATCTCTCTTTAAGTTTTTCTTTGCTTGAATATTCCGGAAGTAAAAGGACATTAAAGCAAGTATGAGATGTAGGTAACCTAAATAGAGAGAAAGGGGAAAAACAGGAAAATAATAAGTCATGGGAAATATGCTTAGTATTAAATGCTCCTACTTTTAGATGGTATATAAAGTTGAGATGGTTTGTAATGAAGACTATATATTAAAGCAACTCATAAAGATAAACATTTTGCTGTGTAACTACCAAGAAACAAATTTATCTTCATTCTGCAAATTAATGCTAATGTGATGGTGATGACGATGATGACAATGCTAACACTGAGTTATAACTGCATACCTTGTATTACTTTAGGTACTTAACCTTTGTAGTTCATTTAACTAAACCTTTTCACAACAGTTGGGACAAAGTAGATATCACCAAACCCACTTTAGAGTTGAAGACACCAAGAATTAACTTACTCTAAGGTGTAGGAAATACTCAAATCTGGTTTTAGAGATTTCAAAGTCTGTGCTCTTTAATGTTTATCAGAAATATTGCTATTAATATAACTTGATAATATAAAATCAATTTACATCAGCACCATGATATATCAAATAATACAGAACACTAACACAGAAATTTTACCCACAAAATATGCTTCATGTACTGTCCTTAATCCCCCAAACACCAAGTTATTCAGTAAAGAGGGAATATGATTAAATGCCAAATTATATAACTGAGGGTTCTAGCATAATCTAATGATGAATAATTTCCTAAACTTAAACTTAACCATTCAACAGATTTTATATCATATGGCTTTCAATTAATAAATTGTGAACTAAATGGAATGAATCATGCCAATATGAAAAACTGTAGACCAAGATAACCTCAAAGTAACTTTCACATTGGCTACTTTTCTTAAAAGTTCCCTAAAGAATACCACCAAAATATCCTCTCAACTAATACTTTGTATGATTTGGAAATTTCTATAAAAAATCAAAAAAGTGTTTATAAACACAAGGACAGTTCACATATGAGTAATGTGGAATGCACATTTAGGAGCAAGCTGTCACAAGCAAACAATTACCTTTCAGTGTCTGGGCCATTTTTGGCTATAATCATCTTCAGTTTTCCTAGTCCTCCCACAGGTGCTCTATCTGTGCCTGTTGTAAACTGCAAGAAGAGTCTTTTCTGATCATCAGTAAATGAATGAACAATTTCCCAGAACTCCCTAGTAAGAAAAATACACAATACTGATTTTAGTTTCATTGAAACTAGCATGTTAAGTTTTGATGTACATTAAAACAGTATTAGGGGAAAGGTTGAAAGTTAACATTAGAAGTTCTAAAAGATTCATTCCTGGTAATTCAGTAGCATACTTAGTCAACATTACGGAAGTATTTTTAAATATATAAGGCTTATATTTAGCACTACAAAATTAATGACAGACTAAAACAGGTAAATCCTATCTAACAATAGGAAATGATTACATAAGCTACATTATAAAATAATATGCGCTCAGAAACAAACAGCAAAATCCTATGAATTGAGAACGACTAAAAAGAATATTGTAAATAAAATTAACTCCTTATGCTCCATATTGACTCATCCATTACTCAACTTTTTGGATCAAAGGTTATACAGATTAAGAACAAAAACCACAAAATAAACAATAAAAATATAACCAAACAACCACATACTTAACATCACTCATACCCAAAGTATGTAATTTTCACATGAATTATGACACTTAATTAAGTAGCATGTATTGTGTATGAAAGGAAAAAATTATCCTGATATTTATATCATATGGAGTTATTTTAGGAAAATGAATTGATCCCCAGCATACCTAAAACCTATGGTATGCTATGTTATAATGACATTCTAATTTCTAAAAAACAAAATCCAACCTTGAAATAGCATGACAATGTTATTCTGAGCTCTAAAATGAAAATGCAAACTCATGAAGAACAATCTTGGCATGCTTGTCTGGTATCTATAAAACCAATACATACACTTATGACTAAAAATGTGATTTTAGAAAACCATGTAAAAGTACTTTCAGCTGGGTACAGAATGCATTTAACACGCATCTGCAGAGTTCTTTCCAGAAGCTCTGCAGACCATGTTACTTCACAAGCCAATTACAATTCCAGTTCTTGAAATTCTAGCATACTATTACCCAAATGTTGGCATTTTCTCTTGCTTGAGGACCACTATGCTGACACTGATAAAATCAAACTGTTCCAAGACTTCAAGTTTCAAACATTTATCAGGTCATTAGCTTTCTCCAGTCCCTTGCTACTTTCTTCTGTGTCACCAGCATCCTCCCCAATCCTCAGTCCCTACAAACCTACTGTTTACCTGGAGAAAACAATAATGACACACAGGGCAGCAAGGAAAACTGGAGATGACACTCAGAAGCATTTCTCAGTTAAGAAGGAAAGAAACTGGACCCCAGTTTATATCCTTCCTTCCCTTTGCAGTGCTGGCAAGATAAAATGATTCTGTGGCACCACTAAGGCCTCTACCAGGGCAGAAAAGCTTCCCAGCCTCAGGTGGTCAGAAAGCCGCCTCCTACCGCAGGAGCATCCTGCAGCCAAATGAGCCAGGTGTGTCAGAGGACAAGCATCCTGAAGGGAGCTGCAGGTAAGCAGGCATCACAGTGGCCAAGTTCTGCTGTATTATTTGGAAACTACTTAGTTGCATGTTTTCCCAAATCCATTTTTCAGCTGCATTTTTAAAAACAACATCTTAATAAATATTACTGTTAATTCTATATGATGAAAACAGTTACTCAACAAAATTATTCTCATGTTATGTACTTTGTTAAAATCCTGATTTAAACAAGAACGCATCTACTTAAAAAGGTGAGGGGGGAAAAGAAGCTTCCAGGTTTCAAGTGGTAGCTTCGTGGATTTTGTACTCACATCTCTGAAAATCTCAGAGAAAGAGAGAGACAGAGACAGAGAGAGACAGAGATAGAGAGAATAGAAACACCTATTACCTAGGCCAAGATTAAAGCAATAAACTGCAGACATCATGAAAGTGGGCCAATGAGCGTACCCCATCCACATCCAGCAGGTACAGGTGAAAAAGTAGCACATGCAGAGAACACTGGTGAGAGGTGGCCCCACCCCAAGAGATCTACTCAGGAACAGTCACAGCACTGATGACAAGCTGGTTAAGAATGACAACAGGAGAAATGGCAGGCTCGGAAAGGCACTGTGCCTGAAGGAAAGGGACAGTGGTGTTCCTTCAATAGCAGCTTCTGAGCACAAGGGCTGAAAGGGACTGGTAAAAGAAGGCTCTAATTAGGATAAAGCTGAATAACAAGACACTTAGTCGGTCCACATAAAACAGAACCATATACTAAAGACACTGTCTCTCCTACAGCAACAGATGGTGGAGACCCTTTTTTTATTTTTTTGATACCTGGGATCAAACTCACGGACCTTGCACTTGCCAAGAAGGCACTTTGCTGCTGAGCTAATTTTGCAGCCCAAGGAGACCCTTTCACTAAGTAAGAGACCACTACAACCACTTCAAACTCCTTCACTTTTTGTCAGACTAAAATATACCAGAAAAATGAGATAAAATACAAACACATTATAATACCCAGTATAAAGCTTGTAACACCATATTCCAACAAAAAGTGAAGATGTTAACAGCAGACAGAAAAGGACATCATTAACCAGAAATGCACAACTTAAACAGGAAGCAGGAATGAGAGTGCTCAAACACATTGAGCACGTGGGGACACAGCTGAGTGGTACAGCACTTGCCCCTACACACAATACCCAGTCAACCTCCCACACCACACCACACCACACCACACCACACAAACAACCACCTGAAGATTTATGCAAAATGACTCTAGAATAAAAGACTAATTTATGAGGTGACCAACGGAGGAAGACTATGAAAAAAACTGTACCAATTGATGGAAATAAACATGCCAGAATGGTGCAGATGTAGGACAGAGAAGGAAAGACAGGTAAGGGGATCTAGGAAGATGAGAACCATAATACAGTTGTTTTGTATTTGCTTTTTTTGATTCCCAGTCTCCTTCACAGAAACAAAAAGTTGGATTGGAAAAAACCAAAGACACACCACAGAACTAGGTAACCAGCTATGCTCCATGAATCCTCCCAAGTAAGCATACAGTAACAAAAGCACAAGACCCTGTGGCTCTCAGTATTCTTGGGATAGGAAGCAGAAGGGAGGTGACTGAATTTCTCATATCCTCGAGAACAAGAAACTCTCAAAACTGCCACCCCACTGAAAAGCACAGACATCTGAGGACAGCCGCTCATGAGAGGGTTCTATAGGATCTGATTTGCTGATGACTGCAAATGGACCCTACTGTAGGAAGCTCTGGGCCTTTAAAACTCTTGAAGCACTAAACTCCTCTTCCAAGACAAACCTCTCACTGAGGAGAAACTGCTAGGAATTATATTCAAATGAACAGTTCAAGGGTAAGAAAGTTAAAGGAAATTTCAAATATATATAGCGTGGAGAGGTAAAGGAGGAACTGCAATTCCAAAATGCAGAAGGCTACGATTTATCATCATTTTACAAATTAAACATGAAGCCTTCCCAAGCAAAGCTTTCCTAGCCCGTCTCTCTAGCAAGCCTGAGCGTAACATTACACATGTGAAGAGAAGGAGCGACAGAAGGCTCACAGGCGCTGTGCACGAGGATTTGTACCACCACATGACAGATGATGCCCTGCTAAGCATGATAAGTACCCAAGACAGACACCAATAAAACAGATGAGCTGTGAAAGAAAAGTAAATGGAAAATGAAAAATTTGAGAAAAGGGTAACTGAAGAAACGTTTCAGAGGTTGTGACACAATCAAGGAGTAATTAGAAATAAATGAAAAAATGCAAGAGTGGGGGTAAAAATCTCTAGAAACACAGGCGAAGAAGGAGGAATGTCATAAGGATCCAAAAGCAGTGAACTCTAGCTTCACAACCTCCTTCCGAACCAGAGATACAGTGCTGCCAGGCACTGGCAGAAGTAATCCTGCGGCAGAGCCAGCGTCGCAGGACCCTCACAGTCCCTCCTAGTCTAAGGATAGCAATGCAGTGACACTACCGGTGACACCAGCAAAGGGCATCCCAAAATGCGCACAGGGCCTCAGAGCACTCTCCAGCCCAGAGACGGCTGGAAGGGACAGTCTTCTCATAGCTGAAGACACCACAGCTCAGCCTGTGGCGCAGCTCAGCCTGAGGAGTCCCTCCAGGGAGCACCAGCAGGTGTCAGTGGCAGCTCCAACTGAATGAGATAAACCAAGCAAATACAGAAGCAACAAAAGTTTCTGAGCATTAAATTGTTAGTGGAACCACCAACCACAAAAACATGTCAAGACCTGCAAGCTAAAACTAAACAGGATGATAGCCTGCTAAAGTAAAAAAAAAAAAAAATTAAATAGGACCGAGAATCTCTTGACATAACTGCCAAAATGTTCAGCACATAATCCAAAATTCACCTGTCACATCAAGAACCAAAAAATCACAGGAAGCAAAGATAATCAGCTGCCGCCAACACAGAGATGAGTAAGATATTGGACTCATCTGACAAGGCTTTTAACACAGTCATCATAAAAATGATCTGACAAGTCATTACAGGGTCCACTGTTTAAGAAATGAAAACAATAGAGAAGTGCAGCAAAGAAACAAGTTACAGTAAAAAGCCAAATGGGAAATTACAGATCTAAAAAATACCGTAGAGAAAAATAGTCATTGGATGGGTTCAAGAGTGAAGTGGAGGTGACAGAAGACAGAAATCTGAACAAAGGAGAGAAAATAGACTAAAAAATGAGCCAAACTTCAGGCATATGTGGAACAGTACCAATGACTCAGTGTGCACATTGCTAGAGGTGCACAGAGGAGGAGAGTGGGGCCAAGCGAGTACGTCAAGAAGTAATGCTGGATTTTTTTCACACTGGCAAAAAGTGTAAGCCCAGACCTTAAGCTGAGCAAACTCCAAATGGCATAAAAAACACATTCTTCACTAGCGCAAGGAAAAAGTCACTTTTAGACAAAGGAAAACTAAAAGAATTTGTCTTTAGCCTATGTAGCTAAGGGAAGTGATAAAAGATGGAATCTTGGAAAAACAGGCTAGAACTCTCTGTGTGAGTTCTAGAAAGAATGATAACTTTTAGAAAAATTAACAGCATTAATACACAAAACAAAAATACTTAAAAGACTGAGGAGAAAATGAAAGCAAAGTGGTGTTATTACCAGAGAACAGTGGTAAGCCAGATGTATATAATGTAGTACCCATACTAGCCATGGAGAAAATGTAAGGTGAAACACATAAAAAGGAGTATTATGAATAAAAAAATCTTCAAAATCAACTATTTAACAGAGAAGACAAAAGCAACAGGGAAGCATAAAAAGAAACAAAAAACAGTAATGGCAAAATCAAGTTGTAACATACAAATAATTATTAAAAGGTAGAAACTGACAAAATGGGTATTAAAAGAAAAATTCAAGTTCAGCAACATAGGTTGATAGAAAAATGGGGGGGAGGAGGCAGCAGCTGGGGATTTAGCTCGGCGGCATAAGCGCCTGCCTTGCAAGCATGCGGTTATGAGTTCGATCCCCGGAAAAAAAAAAATGAGGGGGAAAAGTCATGCAAACATTAACTTACAAAGAAAGGGATGTTTATAGTCATATTGGATTCAGAGCAAACAAAATTGTGTAAGATGTCAAAGAAAGACCTTACATGATAACAAAGAACTTAGCTACCAAGACAATAGGATTTTAAATGGGTAAATAACCAAATAACCGAGCCTTAAAAATACAGGAAGGCCCAATAATGAGAAAAACATAAATCCCAGAAAGAGATCAAACAAATTAACCCAACTGACATACCTGAAAAGGCAGATTAACTGAAGAACAGAGAATGGTACATATACAACCCAGACAGGACTCTCAAAACTCAGCAATAAAAACAACTGCACATTTGGCAGATATCCTATAGAAATGAAAACTTTTAATTAATGGTAGAATATTGTACAAGTGTGATTTTATTGAGCTTCAAAAAAAGCACTTTTTAAAAAAACAAACTGGAGGTTTGTGACAACCCTGCATAGAGCACTTCTTTTAGTGTCATTGTTCCAAAAGTATATTCGTACTTCATGTCTCCATGCAGAATTTTGATAATTCTCACAATATTCCTGGATTTTAAAACTTACATTATTTCTATTACAGTGTTCTGTGGTCAGTGACCCTTGATATTACTACCACAATTGTTTGGAGGCACCGTAAGTCAGGCTGTTCTAAGACAGAGAACTTACTGAAAAAATGTGCGTACTGTGACTGCTATACCAACAAAGCCACTTCCCTGGCGTCTCTTCCTCTCTTATGGTGGTTGTGGGAGGACCACTACTGAAATTAGCCTATTAACAACTCTACAATGGCCTCTTCATGTTCAAATGAAACACAAATCTCATTATCTCTCACTTTAAATAAAAAACAAGAAATGATTAAACTCAGTGAAGATAGTGTTGAAAGCCAAGATAAGCTCATGGCTAAGCTTCTGGTCTGGTTAGCTAAATTGTGACTGCAAAGGAAAGTTGTTGAAGGAAATTAAAAATGCTACTCCAGGGAACCTATGAATAATTCAAAGAAAGTTCAAAGTCTTACTGCTGATAAGGAGGAAGCCGAAGAGGTCCAGACAAAACCAACCAGTTACAACATCTTCTTATGCCAAAGCCTAACCAAAGCAAGGCCTGTACCCTCTTCAACTGTGTGAGGACTAGGATAGGAAGGAAAATGCAGAAGGGAAGTTTAAGCTAGCAGAAGCTGCTTTGTGCACTTTATAGAAGGAGGCGGTCTTTGTAATTTGAAATGCAAGATGAAGTAGCAAATGCTGATGTACCAACTGCAAGTTCTCTAAGACCTAGCTAGATAGCTGATGAAAGTGGCTACATTACAGATTTTCAATTGAGACAAAAACAGCTTCCGGTTGCAAGCAGATGCCACCTAAGACTTGTCCAGCAAAGCAAAGTCAGTATCTGTCTTCAAAAGCCAGGCTGACTCTTATTAGAGACTCTTACTAGAGTAACACAGTTGGATTACTTTATGTTGAAGCCAACACTCATTTACCATTCCAAAGGTTCTAGGGCCCCTAAGAATTACACTGTGTCTACTCTGCCCATGCTTTTTAAATATAACAAAGCCTGGAGGACCATATATCTCTACAACATGGCTTATGGAATATTTTAAGCCTATTGTTGAGTTGAAACAAATCATTCTTTCTCTTAAAAGATTACTGCTGATAATTTACCTGGTTACTGAAGAACTCTGATGTACTGTAAGATTAATTTATTTTCATGCCTGCCAATACAACACCCATTCTGCAACCTATAGATGAAGTAATTGCAAGTGTTAGTGAATATCTGAAATTCATAGAAGGAGATCAAAATATCAACCTTAACAAAGTTAGGAAGAAAGAGGATTCCAAACCTAATAGATTGACTCGTGAAGAGAGTATGAACACTGGTGATATGACGACAAAGGATTTAGAGTATTACCTAACCTTAGTTTCTCCTGTGGGTAAGACAGTATCGAGCATTACCACATGCTTCAAAGAAACCCTCTGTGAGAGAGTCAGCCAATGAAGCCAATTTCATCACTATCCTAAGTCCTGAGCCACACTAGCCTTTGGCCAACAACCACAAGAGCACTCTGATCCCTCAGCAAGCACTGACAGGGCCAAATCCCCCCACTAAGGAAAAGGTTAGGACTTTATGGAGGCGCGAATGATTGGATTTTTTTTTTTTTAGCAACAACATATTTTTAACTACAATAAGGTATTTTTAAGCATAATGCTACTAAACGCTTAATTACAATATAAACATTACTTTTAATATGCACTGGAAAACCAAAAAGCTCATGTTATTCACTATAGTATTTGCTTTATTGCAGTGACCTGGAAGCAAGCCCACAATACCTCTGAAGTTTGCTCGTACTCTTTCTCAGTGAGTTCCCTAAAAGTTCTAACTAGACAGTGCAATACAGAGGACAATAAAAGATATAAAGACTGGAACGAAAGAAATGTGTCCTGATCTAGATAAACAGAAAACTCTGAAGAACGTGTTTTAAAAATATTTACTAAAAGTGAATTTAGGAGGATAAGAGGACACAAGATCAATACACAAAAATCCATTTTATTTTCAAGTATTACTAAAAAGCAAGAAAGAAACGAAATCAATAAGGACCACATATACTAGCATCAAAAACGTGAAGTATGAAAATTTATTCCTAACCGAAATGTGAATGTTTTCAAAAGCTGCAAAACAATGCTGACAAGCTAATGATTTAAACAACTAAAAGATAAGAGTGATTCACATGAAAATTAAACAGCCAAAGCAATCCAGCACAAGGAGAAAGGGCAAGGACTCCAGCATCTGATCTGAAGGCCTGGCTCTGTAAAGCTGTAGGAAACACCATTGTGATTCTGGGATAAGGACAGATCAATCAGCAAAAACAGAATGGGAAGGCTGGAAGTAAGACACACACAAACTGATTTTTCAGTGAACAGTCCAAAGAAAATTCAATAAGGAAAGAGAAGCTACAAGACTGGGAAAACATATTCATAAAATACATATCAGAATACATATGCCTGGGTCTTTTTATCTAGAATGTATTTTAAACAAAAATGCTTACAATCGGTGGAATGACAAAAACCTAATTAAAGATGAGGAAGACATTTTACAAACAAAATGTAAATCAAAAATCACAGTGAAAAATCATTTGATACTCAACAGAACAATTATAGACTACCACTACCAAACTCTTGAGAAAATGTGAAAAACCTGGAACTCTGATACTGATGGGTAGAATGTAAAACAGTATGGCCATTTTGGAAAATCATGCTTACAGTCCACCATAAACATGTACCTACCACATGACTCAAATTATATTTCCTAATGTGTTTCCCTAAATCAAATAAGACTTTCACAGTAAGTCTGTACATAGCTTTATTAATAGTAGCCCCTGTCTAGAGATAATTCAGTTGTACACCGAACAGGAGAATGGACAAAGTCTGTGTATTCATGTAATGCAATTTTTTTTTTTTAAATTTGAGACAGGATTTCACTGTGTAGCCCAGGCTGACCTCACACTCATGATGATCCTCTTGCCTCAACCTCTCCAGTGCTGGCATTACAGGTATGTGCCACCACACCCAGCATCTAATGCAATATTGTGTCATGAAAACAATGAGCTATGGGGCTGGGATTTAGCTCAGTGGCATAAACACCTGCCTGGCAAGCGTGAGGTTGTGAGTTCGATCCCTGGCACAAAAAAAATAAAACAAACCCAAGCAATGAGCTATATAAAATTAATGTAGTAACATGAATGAATCTAGAAAACATGCTTTTATATATATATATATATACGTCTATGGTATGATTCCATTTGTATGAAAATAAAAAACAGACAAAAGTAATCTCTGATAGTAGTCAAAGGAGTGGTTGCCGGGCCAGGGATTTAGCTCAGCAGCACAAGCATCTGCCTGTTAGATGCGAGGTCATGAGTTCGATCCCCGGTACTAAAAAAACCAAAACAGTGGTTGCCAGTGGAAGACAGACTGAACGGAAGGGGACACATGGGAATTCTGGGGTAATGGACATAATCAGTGTCTCAACTGAGGTCTGCTGTACATTTCTGCAGCTCCAAATTGCCCAAGTAAGTTATATGCCATGCTTGCTTTGCTACCTTCTGCCCACCATGGACTGTTTCTTCTCTGTGATGCCCTCTGCCATGCCACCCTGCCTTGGAGCCATGTGATTATGGACTAAAACCTCTACAAACTGTAAGCTAAATAAACCTTCCCTTCTTTTGAGTGTCAGGTATTTTGTCCCAGAAATGAAAATTCTAACTAAAACAGGAAGGAATAAAATTAGAATCTGAATCAAGCCTTTAAAATAGAAATATCAGTTAAAAACAAAGAATTCCAAAACACTTCCTGCCCTCAACTGAAAAAAGGCAAGGGACATGACATGTGAATAGATACCCTGAAGCACTTAAACGAGAAATGAAAACACAACTTTTTCAGCCCCTGGAAAACACATGCTCCAAAATTTTCTTGCATATTTTATTTTTATGAATTCTGACTATATGAAATTAATACCAACCAAGATACTTACATTATCTTTTTTTCTGGTATTTTAAAGTACTACTCTAAGCCTTTGACTTCATACTAGTTATAGACTCTAGTGAATACTTTCCTCTTATGTATACTGACAAAATTAAGAATTCAAATAGTTTAAAAAACTCATCAACTGTGAGGGTAAGATAGAAGATACTACACTACCATAATGCCACCTAGTACTAGTTGAGCCTTCTAATTATACATTCATGAATTATCTTTAGGAATATATCAAGTAGGAATTATGTTATAAAAGCCAGAAATAAAATTAAGACTTTAATTTCAAGGATAATTTTCCCACAAATTATAGTATATTTTTTAATAGTTTCAAAAAAGCATTAAGATGTTACTTTCATTCGTAACAACTGTTACAAGTCATACCTATCACCAATATTACTAATATTGCTGTAATACTCCCTATGACTGACAAATGGGGCTTTCCTATCACTCTGTTATATCAACTCTTATGAACTGCCCTTGAAACTAACAGCACAATGGTTGCTAAGGATAAACACATTCATGACTGCTGGTAGAAAGACAGTGTACTAAAAAAAAGATTAACTCCCTACATTTGTACAAGATACACAACAGAGTAAAAGAACAAAATAATAATGTAATCTAAAGTAACTCAAAACATTATTTACTGCTAGTTAAGTTATCATGTATTCTGATGATATATACTTCAATTCTACAACACTAATCTTCCAGGAGGGTACTTGTTTGTATAGCTTCACACCTTGCTGCATCAGTGGGTGTAAAAAGGAGATCTCAGTCCCTTCTAGCAATCTTCCCATGGGGTGGGAAAGCCTATTCTTCGGGATTGGGTAGAGTAGGACACAGAAGTAGATTCTACAGCAATAAGGGCGTCTGACCAGGGGAAGCAGAATTGGAAATACCTATCTTAGAATTACTTGGAAATAATGGTATATATCTACTACTACTACTACTACTACTACTACTACTACTACTACTATTACTACAACACCCCCGCCTCCCCCCCCACACGTACGTACATATGGAAATATTAGTTATGAATGCATCTGCTCATATTATCTTATGGATCTAATAAAAGAAGGTATTATTTCATGTCACCAAGAATATTAGATAATTTATAACCCAAATGCAGGAGAAAACATGAGGCTTACGTAAAACATTTCATTCATGAAACAAATCATGAGACTAATTCTAAAAACTAATTATACTGTGACTATATAATATGTTACAGATAATTTTATAGATGAGAAGTTTGTCAGTCTGCTGCTCATTTGAGCATCAGTACTTAGAGACACAAGCTGGAAGCATATAGCATATATACTCCTCTGGAGAATCAAATCTTCCTTTTAAGAAATTAAGCACCTCACCTAATCACAACAGAGTCCCTGGTATAGCCACCGTCATATTCTGTAGTTTCTTCTAGTGCCTGGAAATCTAGATTCTGCAAATTCAAGAAAATAGGTCTTAACATCTTCTACACTACATCATTACAAACAATAAATCAACACATTTTTTTTTTCTTTGCAGACACCTGCTTTCTTACCCGGCTTCCACATATAAGCAATTCGATTTCTTCAGGTCTGAATAAGTACTTTAAGGGAGATTCATTGGTCACCATATGAAAACCTCTGCGAAAAGCTTTGAACTGTTTTTCTACTGATTTATTGAGAATGTAGTCAGAATAGAGATTGACAAATTCCTGTAGACAACATTAAACAAAAATAAGTTCTACTACCCCCAAAAAACACAACAAGCTAATGGGCTTAGTTTTTTTCTCAAGAAAAAAGCACCCAAGAGTATCTGTAAAAATTAAAATTTTATAATACACAGGAAAATACTTAAAATTTCACATTTTTTGTGATACTTAATATTGCTATAAAGATTATATATATCTTACATTATATATATATTATATAATATATATATAATATATATATACAAATAAATAAAAGTTTCAACTTTATTTTTTTTGGTACCAGGGATTGAACTCATGACCTCATGCTTGCCAGGCAGGTGCTTGTGCTGCTGAGCTATATCCCCAGCCCAAGTTTCAACTTTGATAATATATTAAGCAGGCCTGAATATAAAAGGTAGGGACTTTCAATGTTTTAGTCTTCAAGTTGCAAAAACAGACACACTTAAGAGTCAGTAGATTTATGCCTGAGGATAGTGTGCTTACCCAGCACGCATGAAACCTCAGGTTCAATCCACAGTTAACACCAAACAAAATTTTTTTAGAAGTCAGTTTTAATAGAATACAATGTAGTGAACTAGAGTGAACCACATATAGTCTCATCTTTGCTAGTATAAAGCATGTGACAAGCTGCCTACTGGATCCAGTTCAGCAAAAATGCTGGGGTTTTGCTAAGTTAAGCTATAATACTGCACCAAATTTTAAAATGGAAATGTACTTTGCATCCAACTTAAGTGTGTAAAACATTTTATCAAAAATTATACATACTGATATAATATCTCCCTAAAGGTGTAATACATACTTACTATAATTTCCCTATTATGTTCTGGGCTATTCTTCCAGATGAACATTTTCTAATCAATATAAAAATATGATGTAAAGACTGCTTTTCAGAAATATATAGGAAATGCATGTGTGCACTCAATAAAATTATCACTTGTTCTATGATGAGGCCCTTAAGCACATGACCCTAATTCTCTATAAGGCTAACATGGAAAGACCCTCTTTTGGTTTTACACTAGCTGACATGGCTGTTCATTCTCCTACTCAGTGTCCTCCTCTTCAAAAGTGGTTCACCAGCACCCAATTCTGTGCTATCATACTGGCTTCTATTTAAGACTTTTAAACATGCAGCACTTACATGATCTGGGTTACAGTCTTCATTTAATGAACTATCTGGTTAATGACTAGTAGGACTTAATGATACTTGTTTTTGGACAGTATTTTACATCTTGTTTATAGAGCCTCAATAAAAAGCACATCATGTTTACATTTTGCTGATTGTACTATAAAGAACTATAGTTTTATGTTCTGTTATACATTACACTATTGCATATAATTATGCAAACAGAGCTGGGCATAGTAGTGCGTGTCTTTAATGTCAGCACTCAAGAGACCAAGGCAGGAAGATTGCCAGAGTTCAAGGCCAGTCTGAATTACTGAGCAAAGACCCGTCTCAAAAAAAAAAAGTTGCCCAAATAAAAGCAAACTTGGAGTTTCCTTTGTTTTAAATATTATCATGTACATACTGTACACAATTCCTCATTTAGCAACTCCTCATTTGCAGGAGAAATGCAAATTCTCCTACACAATTCCTCATTTAATGATCTAATGATCTAGTTCTATGATCATGACTCAGTCATTAAATAAAGAATTCTGTGATTAGTTTTTTTGTTCTTGGTTCAAATTACCTTTAAATACTTCTTTGAAAATGGTAAGCAGACATTAGTGATGAAGAAATGAAAATGATATAAAAGCATTACCTTCCTATTTTCATTTGTAATTGGAATTTTATCACCGTTTTCCTTTAGATCATACATCATTGGGTTACCAAAAAGATCTGTCTGTGATATCTGAAAAGTGATCATCATATCATCTTCCACATTCCCTTCATATTCCAGTAAGTCTTTTAAACTCTGATGTAAAACCTAACGATTAGAAATCAAAATGTGAGGCTACCTAAGACTATAGCAAATAACACTCTTCTGAGAAAACATAAAAACTTAAGACATGTCAGTTAAATTAAAGCATAGACAGTATCCCTTTGGTCCCCCCAAAAGCTCACAATCTAGAAAAGCCTCTTGGTCAAGGTGATAACTTATTCTTGGCTGAGAAACCTCACACCATTAACCCTGCCCACTTTACACTGCTGAACACCTGATCTCAAGGCAGGGGGCAGGAAGGGGGGACGCACTAACTGCACTTCAGTCCCCTTGGGTAGGGTAGCTCTGACTGCAAGTCACAGAATGTGCATTAGCATGTTCCCGTCAGCTGGAGCCACTGCTAATGCCATCGGGCAGCTGGCACCATGACAGGACTCTCCCATGCTGCTGATCGGACAATCGCGCCTGTATCAGCAGTAGTTCAAGCCAGCAGGAACGCAACATGTTCAGATCAGAGCCACTGAGCTGCAAGACGCACAAATCATGGCCCCGCTGTGAACATACTAAAAACAAACAAAATGTTTACAAACATTTCTCTGTGTTATATCAGTCTTAAAGGCTACTTGCTGACAGCAGAAGGTAAAACTTCCCCCCATGAATTCTTAAGTGTTTGCAGTATTTAAATCAAATTAAAATACCTTTACTGGTATCTATATCCATCAACGGATTCTAAACAAAAACTTCATATACATCAAAATGTATTTCTGCATATAAATCAAACAGGAAACAATAGAAAACAACAACTTACTGGATGGGAGTCTCCCAAGTCCCGGAAGGTTCCTTTTTTCCCCATCAGCTTCCTGTACACAACCATGGGGAAATGAACATCCAGGATACAGTTGTTGTAAATAGCCAGTCCCAGCACTATGCCAATCAGAGTAAACTGACCCTCAGTTTCAAATGAAGATGGGTTAAACCAAAATAACTTCGTGGATTCATCATACGTGAACATACCTACAAGAAATAGTGTTTTTAAATGTATTATTTTTGTATTTTATGAAAAACTGACAAACAATACAGATGTAATTATGAAATAATTATACATCTAAAACCTAGTAGGTATACAAAAATTCTTTCCATTACATTTGCACTTGAAAATAAAACAATATCTAAATATAGTACTGGATCATCATTAATGTAGCAAATGGCTGGCTGTATGTCACCTTATGAAGCCAAGGAAAAAAACAAGCACCCTTAGTAACATTTCTAGGACAGCAGAAAGTATTTCATTAAGTTTAAGTTTTCTAATCTACTAACACATGAAAGGTTATTTTCAATTTGTATTTTATCCAAAAATGGCTGAAAACTACAAAAACAAAGTCATGATCCCCAAAAAACAAAAAACATGAGATAAAATTCACAAACTTTTTACACACACTTGATAAAAAAGTAGTTTTGCAGTCTTTCAATTTCATATGGTCTACACTATTCAAAACCAAACTTTAGAGACATTTTTATAGTAGTATTCCTTAGAAAACAGGTATCTTGGCACAGTGACTGCCTGGCAAGCAAAAGTCCTGAGTTCCATCCCCATAACTGAAAACCAAACCAAACCCCAGGTATCTTCAGTTTTATTTATCTGAATAAACATTACTGGTGAATTATCTTCTTCCTTTTAAAATATATGTCTAAGAACGTTGAATAATTTAAATGAATTTATAATTTTTGTTTTTCTAGTTCTTTAGTTATGTGAAGCTGAAAGAAAATATTTTAAAAATTAGGTCTGTTAAATTTTTTAATAGAAATCAAATAATGCACTACATAAATGTGTTTTCAAAGCAGTCTATAAAAAGCTTTTTAAAAACATTAAAAATGCTTTTTCATTTTCACTCTTAAAATTTTAAGAGGAATTTTAAAATGTCCTCTTGATCACCAAGGGCAAAAATTATGCATAAGACTATTTTCCTAATGCAATGTAATAAAGTAATGGTTTCAAAGCCATCCAATTTAAACGTGCATTCCATAGTTTAGATCTAGTTTCTTAACAAACCGTGTTACAACATTCTTGGAAGTGCTAAAAACTTCAGCTTAAAAGCAACGAATGTGATTAACTGTCACAAATGCATGTCCTTGGTCTCAACAATAAACTACAGATTAATCGAAGTATAAATTACACAGGCCATTACTCTCACTTCCAGCCAGGAGAGATGGCAAATTTGAAGTCCAAGAAGATCCCATTTGGGGCAGATTTTTCCTGTCCCTGAAAGAAAAGCACCATACAGGATGCTGACTGGGAATACTTCAGCTTCCTATACTGACTGCCTTTATTTTCACTACTTCACTATTGACTGGAATTGCTTAACAGAAGTCTTTTTCTGTCAGCTTCTCTGCACATAATCTAAGTATGGTTTATACCTAAATGTTCAACAAGTGCAGTTTTTGTGTGGCCCTTGATTACTGTGAACAAATTACATACAAATGGCACAGACTTCTATTAATAATAAATAGTATACAGAATACAGATAAGCTAGTCTTATCTCCACTAGTATTTATGTCATGGACCTACCCAAATAGCTGCGACTAAAACACATACATGCACCAACATGTATGACTAACAAGGTTCATTCAATGTGCGTACATAATTAAAAATTCACGGGCTATAATCTCTCGATTCTAAAGCTCAGGGCAAATTATGTTCAGTATTCTATGTCATATTTCTCACAATTCTGACGGTTCTTTAGTGAAAATCTTTTCCTGTATTTTCCCCATTTAAACACAAGTCCAATAAGCTGTGACAGAAGTTAAACAAGCTCAAAATCACCCACTTAGGTAGACTACCCAACAGGCCATGTCCTTCCCCATTCTGCTTTGCCTCTACTGCTAACCCTAACCTTCTGACTGCCATATATAATCTGCCTTTCCTAAATTGTGTTCAAATGGGAACTACTTCAGGGGCAAATACTGTTAGGTATCGGATGGAATCTGGCGTAGTTTAGAGGAAATATTATAGTAATGCTAAGCTACAAGAATTTAATTATTTTAGGCAATGCTGGGGCTCTACCACTAAGCTGTATTGAACTTTTCAAGAAATCTTACCTATCAAACAGAACATTGTGTTTGGTGATTGTTTTAAATTACATACAAAAAGGAAAGAAATCCCTGAAATTTTCCTATATATAACATTCTAAGGTACTTTCCATTAAATCTTAGCATATTTGGCTAAGTAATTTAAATAAGAATTTGAATAAATGAGTGACATGGATCAGTCCCTAAAACACAACTAATCTGCAATCACAGGTAGTCCATACCAAAATCTTCTTTTGCTACTTTTCATACCCAAGAATATTTATAAACTAAGATAAACAAATTCTTAAGAGGATATGATGCCATAATCATATTATTAAAATATTTACCAATATCTGGATTGAAGATTTCTTCCACAACCAACTGAAAAAATTCTTTGGAAACACCACCCTCATCAACTCCTTGTTCTCCTTCAAATTCCACATACAACTGTTTCTTCAAGTCTGCAGGATTTTCCATAGCAATCATCTCCAGCTATGATTGAAAAGATAAATATAAACAGATTACTGCTGGCATCAGGATAAAAGTAAAATAAAAGTAGAAGAAACATGTAAACACAGGGAGTAGGGTTGGGAAGAAATGGAAGATTCTGAATTTTTCTTTTAAAATGGAAACAGGACACACAGATTATATTTTTAAAGGCCTATAAATACAGATCCAATCTCACAGAAAAGGAAAAAACATGACAGAAAAGAAACTGGAAGAATAAAAGGGTTATTTCTAATCTTACTGATTTACTATGGAATCATTATTTAGTAGGAAGTTAGATTTCGTTTCCTGTTTGTAACAAATTTGAGGCTCACAGTTAAACAAGTGGAAGAAATCAAGACAAGCAAGATGCCTATGTGACTACCAACACTACATTATTTCAACAAAAAATAATGAAGTACAGAAGGCTGACTTCAACATTGCTTACTAGTAGTCCTTTGTGTTTGCTGGAACTTACTAATTGTCATTAAGATAAATTAACCTAAAAAGCATACTGGATAAAGAGTAAAACAGCTTAAGGTCTCTCACAGTAGCATTTACTGTAAGTTGCCACTGTTAAATGGATCTGAATGCATCTCCAGTCATTTCACAAATGCAGGTAAAAATGCTGTGTCTTTACTCTTAACATCTGTTAACCAACTCTACCATCTGGCATTTCTTCAACTATAAATATCTTACCAAATACTTTTTTATATCTCCAGAATAATTCATACCCAGTGACCAACAGTTATTGAGATTATTCAATATGGTTCTAATGTGAAATATTTTTAAGTGGTTTTATATCTCTAAAATTTGCTAACAGTATTGTGATTAACTATCTATCTTATTTGCTAAATTATGTCCAAATGTCTGTTGGTTACTTAAAAGAAAAATTCACTATTCAAAGTAAAAATCCCACAAAACAGTGTTTAAAGATGTTCAGATTATTCCAGCTATTGCAAATTAATTTTAAAAATGATTCTGAAAGAGCAAAATCACTAAATAACTATACTGTGGTCCATATTTAATTAGTCTAGCTAACATTCTACTGTCCAAAAAAAAGGGAAATAAAATCTCATAAATAAATGAATCAGGTCCAGTTACCTAGCCCCATGTATTTCAAACTGTTAACTGCAACTCCATTAGTGGGTGGTCTGTTTCATTTAGTAGACTGTAACCAAGAGGACAAAGACAGACTGCATTCCAGTAACAATGGAACCTAATGTTTATGAAACTTTGGTTTTAATTAGATGTACACATCAGTATGCATGATGTACTGTATTTATTACTAGGGGATGTACTTGAGAAAAGCTACAAAAAAACGGACCAAAATTGTATCCTGGATATTTTCAACTCTGGGGTTCATGAGCCTGTGAATTCAGTCTAAAGAATTCAACAGTGGTTTTCGACACATCATTTTTAGGCTAATTTGTATTAAAAGAATCTATTTTTGAGACAGCATTTTATTGCAGGAAGAAAGATTAAGTCTCAGAACATGTCTTACTAGTTCCAAAGATGCTCTGCAATTACTGTACCATTGAGCTACAACCCTAGACAACTTTTAGTATTTATACTTTAGCAAGTAACTCAATTAAGCCTCAGCTTTTTCAGCTGCAAAGAAAAGAACTACAAGGTTGTGAAGATTTCATAAGAATATATAAGTAAAAAGTTCAATAGAGCAGGCAATATTAAGAGGAACACATCATACTATTATCATATAACTTTGTTAGTGGGATACAAGATTCATAATTTATGTCCCCAGAAGAACTTGAGACTAGTTCTAAGATTGTAGAGTCAAACAAATGTAGAAGACTTGAAAATTACCTTACTTCAAAAAATTATTCCTGGGCCAGGAATGTAGCTCAGACATAGAGCACTTGCTCAGCATGTGTGAGGCCTGGGTTCAATACCTAGCACTGTCCCCACTGCCCAAAAGGTCTAGCTGTCAACATGTCTCAAGCTAAGGCCTAATAGAATAATATCATCTTGGCTCAAATTTGGTACTAGGCCAATGTTCCATATTCCTGCGTAAGCCCTTCTTAGTTTTCTTCTCCCAGTTCTCAACTGGTTAGGTGTTAAATGCTGTAAATCAAAATTTTGACTTGGCTTTCCAATACAAAACCAAAGGTGCTTATATTAAGTACAATAAATTCCAATAACAGAAAAAACAGAATGCCTGACAGACTGCCTTTTATGGCTTTTCACATTAAGGTTAATAAATGAGAGCTAGGCTCCTTTGCAATTATTTGATTAAGAGTTTCCAAGGGAAGCAGAGGCCCTGTATTTTAGTCTTAGCTCTAACTAAGGCATGTCACATGACAACTGAGACAGACTTGTGTTTATTCATAAAATGTAACAGATCTGTACACTTCTACCATCACTCTTCCCCACCTTGGGTACCAAACAAACTTAGTATATCATTATTTTTCCGTGTAAATAAATAACTTCGCCTCTCTTTGATTAGCTTCATCTATAAAATAAGCATATTATAGTATTAAGTAAATATATGTACAGTGCTTAGATGAATTTCCTACAAAAAGTTAGTGCTTTTAAGTTTGTTATTCTACTGGATCCAAAACTTTTTCCAGGGTTATCTGAAAATTTGATGACTGTGGCACCAAATGAAAATCTTCTAGGAATAACACCAACAACAATTTTTGTGAAATGAAGAACTTATGAAGCACTTGACAAGTGGCACTGCACTCATTTCCACAACAGTCTCACCAGGCAGAGAATACTGGTAACCACCACACAGATGGGAACTGTGGAGTAATGAAAGGTTAAACCACATGCTGATGGCGCAGGCAGGTCAGAGCAGGGACTGACAATGGAAGCAAGCTCTCCACTACAGTGTTTTATCACTTCTTCATGTAATTTAGTTTTTGGGAGTTAGTGATTTCTATTTTCTTCTCTATGCTTTCTAATCTTTCAACTTTCCCCAATGACTATATATATGAACTTCAGATTCAGGACCCATTAGAATGTAAATACTACTCAAAAAGAATGGTTTAAAAAATAGTAGGCACCTGAATTCTGGGAGGTTGAGTTGCTCAAGTCGCACAAAGGCAAGTGCACTCATGCTCTTAAGTACCCTCAGGTGTTGTGCTTCCTTAGGGGATCCCAACTGTGGGTATGGGAAAACACTTGTTTTTCATGAAAGACTCTCAATGGCCACTGGGCACTGTGCTCCCCCGATTCTTCCAGAATCTTTCCAGTGCTGCCTGGAATTGTAAAAATTCCAGTAAAAATTTCCAATTATCAACTATTTTGAGAGTACTAGTCTCAGATGAACACTGTATCACTTAAGGATGCACAGGTCACCTATCTTTTGAAAAAAATAATATGTAATACACAGACATGGATTTTTAGATATAGGTATTTCTTTAAGTACATATTCTTTTCAATTTAATAGATACCACTGGGGAAAGACACATCAAGACTGGATGTAATGACATTTGCTGCTTACATAACTTCTAATACTCAATTTCACAATTACTGGATTAAATGATTTTTAATTTCTGAGCTTTTATTAGCCATCAGACAAAATTCTATGGAGTTCATGTTTTTTTTTCAATGACATAATATAAAAGCACTCTCAGAACTCCTAAAGTAGGGTGTCATCTCAACATGAAAATATCACCGGGCTTAGAAACATTGCTAGTCACATCTGACCAAAATTGTATTTGTCAGAGGGTGCTTTATATTGCAAGGTTTTTTTATATTCATAGTAGTAGGTGTCTGTCATTGTTCATTGTTTTTCAAATAAATTTAACGCCAACTACAATTAGTTGATCTTCTTCCTAACAATGAATAAGAACGCACAATTCAAACAACTAGGAAACAGTGATACTTAACTTGGAAAATGTATTTTGGTTTTGGAATGGATTTGCAAAGACACTGAGAATTAATAGAACTATAAACCAGGGGATAAAATTGTTTGTTATCTTCAAATTAAACACTAAAGATTTTATGCCTTTCTCTGTTACTAGTTTTTTAAAAATGTCAAGTATGTTGAAGAATAGTTCTGTATTAAGAAATTCAAGCAGTTTTCAGCACAAACAGAAAGTTTTAACAGCCTGAACTAATTATCTTGGTTTTTTATTTTTTTTTCTGTCTTGTCTTTTTTTGAGACAGGGTCTCCCTATGCAGTTCGGGCTGGCCTTGGGCTTACTCTGTAGTCCATACTGGTCTCGAACTTGCAAGGATCCACCTGCCTCAGCCTCCGGAGTGCTGGGATTACAGGAGTACATAACCACGCCCGGCTGCCTGAACTAATTTTCACTACTGGCTTTCTGCTGCTTTTTAAATTTTACTTATGTATCTTTGAGCCATATGAATAATTTGCACATTTACTGATCATCTGGCAGCCATCAACTTTTTCATAACTTAACAGAACGGTAGGGTATAAGAATGTAAGTGAAATTAAAGTACTTTAGGTCTATCTGTGCATATCCACTGTTATAGCAGGGATCCAAATGCCAAGACCACTCTTACACTTGACTTCTTGTGGTAAGATCCCTTCAGCTGTCTATGCTGGACTTAAAAAAAAAAAAAAAAAAAAGAATACTGAGTTAACCAAAAAGTTTCTCATTTCTTCCAGAATTGCCCCTAAAAAAACTTAAGTGAGAAAAATTACCAAAACCATGCAGTATCACACAAGCACACTCTGTGCAGTTTAGTAGGGTTCCATCCAGAATCTTACTGACCAACACATACTCACCCATCTGCCCTGCTTAGCTTCTTGAATTCACAGTAATGCAACTCAAATTCTGCATGATGCATTTTTAGTCACTACTTAATTAAAACTGTATGACGTAGATTTACTGTGTCATTTCTCTTTAGACTTCACATCCAGCATTTACTATCACGTACTTCCACATTTCCCTTGTTCCTGAGTTCCGTTTCTCTGCTCAAAGGGTGAACTTGTGGGGCAACTTTTCAAGATTTAGCAAACCCATTTTTTCCCAAAGACTGAGTAAAGATAAGACAGCCAATACTTTATAAAACACATTTATAAACTTGGTCAGGTACAACAAAAGTAAAACAGTTGTATTTACGATAAAAAAATGTCCATGTGTTCCTAGACTATGACATTTACTTTCTGCTAACAATCACCTTTTAAAAGAATTCACTAAACTGTATCTCAATATCCCCATCAGTAGGCTTTTAATTTAATACTGATTTTAAGCAGAAGCCAAACTTACCCGTACAAGTGCATCATCTATAATATGGTCACGTCTGACTTTGAGTCTCAAATATGGATTCAGCTGCTGCCCTTGAACTAGACTGTAGAGAACAGTGATTCTTCGTTCACTGTACATGCGAATTCTATTGTCATAATATAATCCCAAATTTTTTGTGACAGCATTCAGTATGAAGGGACATGTCATAAAAGAAAATTTGTTCTCTGTTTCTACTTTGAAAAAAGTATAATCTTTATCCATTTCTAGAACTTCATTCAGTGGTTCATTAATGAACTCCTCAAAAGAGATAAGTGGTTTTCGACAGTCCAGAGTTTTAACACCAAGTTCAGTTTCCAGTGGGTCCACTCGAGGACCTTTCTTATTTCTTCTTTCCTCTCCCAAAAGCTCTTGAAGTGTCAATTCGCTGGACTCCGGGATGGGCTCTTCATCATCTTCTTCATTATGATCTGTGTCTACTTCCCCTCCCACTACATTTGCATAGTAAACCATTTTTAAGCACTTCGAAGCAGCAACAATGGCATCATCATCATTCACTAGATTCCTACTGTTAAATTCATTGCTTATGACTTTGTAAGTAATAAGTTGCTGAAATGTTTCCATCATTCTCCGAATCTGGTCTGCACTGTATTTAGACCACAGTCTAATCAGTTTTCCTTGGGCTGCAAGAGGTAACTTGCTCATTGCTTTGCAAAACAATGGCAATGCCATTTCCAGATATTCAGGACTGTGGAGATTCCTATTCTCCATTACAATAATGAACAAATTCAGATAATTAGGATCACGGGAGTATACGTTATGATATGTCAAGTCACATTCTACATTAGGTGACAAATATACAAGTGCATTAAGAAAGGCAGTTTCTATTTTTTCATTAGAGAGTAATCTGGTATAGACCCTTCTAATAGCATCAATATCTACAGACACATCATCAGGACCTAATTTTTGTAAATTGTTGTCTCCCTGTGAGCTATCACCTATCCTGGAGGAAGATGCTTCTGAATCTTCTTCCATAGCAGCAGTGGAACATGCAGCTTTTTCCTTTTCATCTTCATCCTTGTCTTCATCCTTTCCTTGAAGAGATTTCAGTTCCTCCTTGGTGTGTTGTTTGACCTTCCGAAAGCTTTGTACCAATGCCTCAGCACTAGAAAAAACTCTTCCAATAACACGGATTAAAGGGGAATAATCCTCTCTCTCTCTACATATTTCAAGAATTTCATACACCAGCTCTTCAGTAAGATAAGTCACATCTAGAAAATTAGAAGGAAAAACAGAACACTTATTTTCATAGCTTGTGCAATGCTTGCTTTGTTGTAATTAAGTACTAGTGAAAAGTAAAACAGCAAAATAAAATAGCCAAAAATTTAGACAGCAGCATTTGCAAATCAAAATTCCTTTATAAAAGTATATACTTTTTAGTAATTCAGCAAAGTATTATGCTTAACCTATTTTTCACCAGTGAACTATTAATACCAATAACCTCACTCCTTTTTTTTATATTCTTTCAACAATACATAGCTTCTAGAGATCATTAATAGTTCCAACTCCCTCTGTGATCAAGGCATCTATCAGCAGGTTTACTTTTAAATATGCAGCACTACTATATCATGTGCTGTTTCATTACAATAGCTTATTACAACCTTGCTGTAGAGAAGAAACATTGTTCCTCTGAAAGATTTCTCCCTATTTTCAAAAGACTAAGATGACAAGATCTCAACAAAACCCTTCAGCATCATCTTTTGCAAACAGTACTTCTGTCTGTATTAAACAACTGGGCTGGACTGGGGATGTAGCTCAAGAGCAGAGTGCTTGCCTGGCATGCGTGTGGCCCTGGATTGGATCCCCAGCCTTCAAGGTGGGGAAAAAACAGTGGGAAGAAGCAAAACAGACTATGCGACCAACAAAATCTATTTTCCCCTCTTCCTGGGCAGAGCTGTGTCACCTTTTCTAGTTGTATGAGATGTGTGACTGTCAGGCCATGGCTGTCCCTTTTCTAGCCAACACAGTGAAAGATTCTCTATTTTACAGGAAAAAAAAAATGATACACTTTGTGTCTCAAAACTCTGCAATTACATAGTGAAACAATGTAATACTGAAAAGTCTATCACTTTCATCAAAAAAGTGATGGATTTTCATTAGGCTAACTACCTAAGGCAGAGGATAATTTTGCAGTTACACTGACAATCCTACCTTCACCATGCCAAACACACTCTTAAACATACACTAGACACAGTGCAAAAACATACGATCCATGCCGTCCCTGTTTTAATGCACTTGCTCCATGGTAAAAGATAATATAAAATGCAAGTGATTACTGAAATAATGTCCTCCAAAAGTTAAACCCAAGAAAACCAAATTTTATCACATCACAGATCTCATCTGTAGCTAGGCTACAAATATCTATACCTGTAGTTACTTTTCACAGGCTCTATTCTCTCAAGAACTAATTCTTAGGCATGTTCTACTAGGATTATACTGATGTCTTTTATGAAACATTAGTAATCTCTTTCTAAAAAGTGTAAAACCACTCACCAGGAGTCCATTTCTCATTATTCTACATGAAAATATTACCGTACTTTCAGGCAAAAAACTCCCGTCTAATTTCCTAAAATATAGCTAAAACACAGAAAACACCTGCTATAATAGGTTATACTACTAGAAATGTTCTACTAAAACATTTTGCCTAATTATCAAATCATAAGGTTATTAATTAATAAAACCTTGCTTTGTGTACAGTAACAAGGTCAGAAGGAGAGACCCACACAACCTGTCACCCTGCCATGCTGACATTCTACTATTCCTAATTAGAACACGCCAATATTCATCCCACATACCACACTGTTTTACAACATTAGAATCTGTGTATATAAAAGAAACATAATAATCCGTTTATCAAAAAGGAGTGTTCCACTGAGAAATTGTTTTTGTAAGAGTTACCAGTATATTTGGAAATATGTGTTCCTGAAAGAGTCGAGTCATAAAATTTTGCACTTAAAAAGTTGGGGGAGATTAATGCCTACTCGACGTTGTAACTGGAGATAACAAACAATAATCAGAATAAAAGTACTGGTGTAATTAAAGCATTTTTTAGTTCTACTAGAAAAACCCCATAATATAGTACACTGGGGAAAAACAAGGTGGGTGTTAACAAACGTCTCCCGTAAGGAAGGGGTAAGGAAAGGCTGAACTTGCTAACTTAGGTAAACTTCTGCAAAAGGCAAGGAGCATAAAGACTGGGGAAAAAGCACACAACCAGCACCTCTAAGGAATGATCACATGGCCCAAAACAAGATGAATATACATCCATAAGGTACAAAGTTGGATGTGCTCAACTATGGTCACACTTGACTCTATGATGCACACGTGCTGACTCCAAGATGCACACATGCTGAAAAACTGTGTATAATGGAGTCAGTGCAACTTCCACACTCACACACAGACAACATTCACCTATTTTCTACAGTATGTGAGCTAATTCATGAAACAGAACTATACATTTTGAGTAAAAAAGCTGTGGAAAGTTATTAATGCTGCTGTATTGTCGAAATAGAAGACAGCACAACTTGATGCCACTAATTCATTTAAACTTGTTTCAAATGATGTCATTAAAATATTTGGACGTATTCTTTAATTTACATACAACTCAAATGAAAAGCTTTCTCTTTTACACAACTGCCTCTGTGGTGGGGCTCTGTCCTGCCAGTCATCTAAAACTTCTATACACCGTAACTATGTAATAATTACCTTCACTGAGAGAAAGCAAGCTTGAAGGCTAGTATGGCAGGAGAAAGTTTTAAAATATTTTAGAATATAGTGCTATGTTTTAAAAACTAAACATTTTAGTGAAGACTGCCACTGACAGGCTGAGATCCTTGGCAGCAAGTACTGAATGTCTGAAGGAACGGGCAAGATACAGGAAAAAATTATTAGGGAAAACAGATTTCTCCGGTAACGATTACAAAAATCTGTCTCATCTTCTAACATGGGGTGTGGGGGGACTGCTTCATCTTTCTGCTTCTTTCACTACAATCTTGGGGTTCCAGTGTTTATAGCAAATGTTTATTCCACTTAATAATTTAAACACTCTTCTGTGACCTAGTTTAACAGATTAACTACAATTTAGTACATTTTTTCCTAATGGAGGAAAGTATAAAAACTGTAATCACTTCATTCACAAGTGAAATTCTGGATTATAATGTTTTAATCAGCAATCATTGTAAAGCAAAACAACAAAACACATACTTTAGTCTCTACCATGGTTTCAACAGGCATTTGTCTGTTGCACGTGACCGGCTCACCTTTGAAGTCAGTTCTAGCTGCCTCTCCAGCTCTCTTGCTCATTTCTGTCTTCTCAGAGCTGTTAGGGACACCTTTCGAGTCCCCGAGGTAAGCGGAGCTCGCTCCTTTCTTGGAGGGATGGGGGTCACAGAGTGCTGCATTAATCTTATAAAGCTCGAGGGCTTTAACAGCTGCTGCATTGTTATCCATACGAAGAAAAGTTGGACAGGAAGCACAAAACTCATTCGTGCAGGCCTCATTTCCACAGCCCTCGGTTAACTGGTGGTAGTAGCGTTCTATTAGATGCTTTGCAGCTGCTCGCTTCCTGTAGCAAACATTCAAACAACAAGCGTGATTAGTACAGCTCATAACAAAGCTCGACAGATCACCAAGGCAAGTTAGTCAAGCACTGGAGTAATAAAGTGCTGCGTATCAAGATGAGATGTAAAAAATGGAAACCGACTACCCACAACTACTGACTTGTGAACTATTTTATATTTTCTAAGAAACTAAGATAATGACTGTCAATGCTATCAAATGTACCCTTCTAATACAATATGCTTTCCTTTGTTTAAAAAAGGGTAAAGGGTTTGTATGTTAAGTGCATATGCTTAAACTGCTTAGTGTAACAACTGAACATTTATAAGGTTTATAGATGTAAGTTCTGTCATTTTATCATTTTAAATCTTAACACTAACAAAAAGGAAAAGTCTATTTAAAGCATCAATCTAGATTGCCCTAATAACCACCATTTCATTTCAACTCTTTGTAAATATCTGACTTGCAGATAACACAAAATTTGTATTTGGAATGAAAAAATATTTTCCCCAATCAAGAAGGAAACTTAACAAAGGAATTCTAAGTACAAGAAAAGTGGCTCCAAAGCATATAAACATGAACCCAAAACCTATCACTAAATCTCCCTGTTAACTCCTTTAGGAACAATGCATATTTTAAGTTCCATTAAGGTAGAAATTTTACATTTCTCTTATACTATAAAATTAAAGAGGATTAATGCTATTATGGCTATTCTAGTAGAGCAACCAAGAATACTGAAGGGATTGCTGAAAAAGGGAACACTGAGGGTTAACCATGTAATCTATCTTTGCTGTTTATTCAACCAGAACATTTTATGTTTCTACTAAGTCATGGTATAAAATTATCATAATTTAATAGAACAGTATACTGGACCCAAAGAACATAATTCATAGTTATTTCTTTGGGTTCCAAATTCAAAATGATGGAGGAAAAAAAAAAAAACTATGAAAAATTAAAACTGTGAGAAAAAAGAATTCACCAAATTTCTCAAAACATTCCTGCAATTATCTTACCACAATGTAGTACTGACTACTGGCATTGGCATTTATGTCTTGTTAATCATGAGAAACTTAAGGTAGCAAACAAGTAGATGAGGGACGTTAATAAGATCAATTTTGTCTTAAAAAGTAGAATTCTAATTCTAAACTACCAAGGAAACAACAAAGATTGGTATTTCAAACACATCCAATCATTCTAGTGCTTATATTTTCTAAATATTCCGTGCAAATTTACATATATGTAACAGAAAAATAGTGATAAAAGAGAAACCCTCAAAGCACACTATAAATTACACAATCATGACTTAAGAGATATCCATTGTAATGAAGTATAATCAACTTCACTTATGAACATTAAAAATTACTATTCCAGATATCAGGTAAACATGAAAGCAAGAACATGTTTTTTAAAAAAAGTAAAATACAGAATCTGGAACCCTTAACATATAGTGAATATGGTATTCTTCAGTAAAAAACAGGTTTATATGATACTCTGTCAAACTATGGATTTCCTTATGAAGAACATAAACAGGTAATTCCTTTCTGGAGGGAAACTATGAACTTGTATCAAAGTCTCAAAAATATAAGTATCATACAAATTAGAGAGACAGTTTGTTGAAAATAGCTGAACAATTTTATAAAAATGCATTGTTTCTGTGTCTGGGGGAGAAATCAGCAATGCCCAATAACACAGGTTCACCTAAAGTGAGCATGACCGAATGCACACACTGACACGCACTATTAGCAATGCTTGCATGAGGCACCAGTCTTCTTGCTGATCACTAACTGACAAAAGCCAGTTACAAATCCATAGGTGTACGGTGAACCCATTTCTGTTTCAAAGGGTTGACTCATTTTGTCTGAATGACATAGCTGAATGAGTTCTTTAAATTCACCTTTTTGTTCCCAACATATATTTTCTCTAATAGGCTTGCTACTTGTATATTAAAATGAGTACATACGAATGAGGAGAATGCTAGCAATTTCGATTTTTCACATAGATGATATGAATGGTCACAAAATTTACAAAAGTATCCATATGACTTTTTAAAAAAAGATTACGGAACTCAAAATACTTAAATATTGAAGCTATGTTTCTTAATAAAAATGTTAGGTTTTGTCTTAAAATAAACCAAAGCAGCCTGCCACATAAATAATGCCCTTTACATATTGAGGAAAGCAGTGTGAACAGTAAAAATAGAATACAATGAGAAAAAAAAAAATCACACCTGTAGTATCAGTTCCTTATAAGTAATTGTACAAAAATGAGCATACAATCCTCTATGCCTCAATTTTCTCATCTTGAAGAGTTTTTCACTTCTCAATTTTAAATTATTTTGTGTAACAAACAAGAAAATGAGCAACTAGCACTAACCAACTACCCAACAGAAAACTGCCCAAGTCCGTGCGCAGGCTCTGTCTCGTACCAACTACACAACTTTGAAATGAGTTACTCAGCCCTCTGAGATTCCTCATCAGTAAGAGGGTTACATACATGCAAATTATTATGGCATGTAAAGTGTTTAGAATACCACCAAGCACATTCTAATCACAATTTGTTAGCCGTGTAACTGTTGTCACCCTTGGGAATCTAGGAGTTCACTATATGAATCCCCTTTCTGTGAATGTTCAGAGGAATTACTTAACAAGTTGCATACCAAATAAGAGATTTGAATCCAGAACTGATTCTAAGTCTTTGGCTTTTGAATATTACTAAAGAGAGATTCAAGAGTACCTCCCTTGAATAAATCTGCTTCTCCGTAACAGTCTACAAACAGCAGCTACATTGATAAAACAAGTTTTGAAGATCATGCTAGAGCTGTGTTCTTAAACATTATCCTTTTTTCCCCCACTCCAAGGACACCTTGGATTAGTCGAGTTCATCTGTAACCTCATCTAATTTGGAGGCTATAAAAGACTTCTAAAATGCAAGGCTTTCTGGTAAAATTCAAATCCCTATGTAGCCACAGTCACCAAGTCAAGGGCCATGGGACAAATCTAGCCCACCACCTGTTTTTCATAGCTCACAAGCTTATAATGTTCTGCATTCTTAAACGGTTGAAAAAATGTGGATGATAACACTGTGGTCCAACACATATAAGTTAAGTGACATTCAATTTTGTGTCCATATGATTTAACAGAACAGAGTCAAATTCACTCATTAACGTGCTTGGTGCTGTTTTCACTCATTAACGCGCTTGGTGCTGTTTTCACTCTGTAACAGCAGTATTGAGTAGTTTTAAACTGACCTGAAAAGCCTAAAATAAATACCACTTCTCACTGATCCCCCACCCCACCAGGCCCTCTATTCTTTTGAGGTACTAGGGTCAACCCTGAGCCTATGCATAAAATACAACCCTGGCTCTTTATTTTTTATGTCTGAGATAAGGTCTCACTGTTGCTAAACTCTCCAGCTGGACTGGAACTTGCGATCTTTCTTCCTTACTCCTGACTGGAACTTGCAATCTTTCTTCCTTACTCCCGAAAGTACTGGATTATAGGCCTGCACCATTTTCTTGTGATCTTTTCATCTAATCATTTGGCATCTTAACTCTTTCCCCTCCAGCAAATACACACAAGAAAGTATATACCTTTCTCCAAATATTACTAAAGAAACAAGGAAAAGAGAGAAGAAAGTAGAAAAGGAGAACAAGAAAAGAGAAAGCAAGGAATGAAGTGGGGTATTTCCCTGATTTATGTCCTTTTGGTGACTTTTAGCAGCCATTCACGATCAAAACTCCCAAAAGAACAGACACAGCTTATATTCTATAGTTTATTCACATCCTAATGACTTAAAGAATCTTAAGGTAGTGTGTGTAATATATAGTAAATAAAGTTTTCATAGTAATGATGATCAAGTGAGATCTTCCATATGAGAAAGCTCTAAAAGTCAATACAGACTTTTTTTATACTTGCCCATTTAGAAGATATTTATTTCTTTGAATTAATCAGACAGTTCTACAAATGAGAGCTCTATAGAATAAATCACATCTAGAAGGTCACAATTTATTCTTAGACAACTGGACAGCAATCTTTAAAAATCATTTAAACCATGGAGAGTGTGCATATGTCAGCGATTAACTCTAAAGTGCAATAAAAAAATAAGATGGATCAAAAGAAGTATAAATGTGTGATTAGTGATAGCAGCAGCTTGACTACAGACACATGGAATCTGATCTGAAATTCTTTTAAGTTCACTGCATGCTTGGAAATTTTTGTAGTAGATACTGGGAGGAAAATGCTATTGCTATTTTGCAACTTTCTACAAAACATGGCAATTGCAGAAAGAATAGTTTCATCCACAAGTGATAGAAGAACAATCTTAGTGTCAGCAACGGTGTTCACACTGTGTGTACTGACTTCTCATTTAGACCTTGAACCAACCCCATGCTTACTAAAAAACCTGCAGTAAAACTAAGCGGGCCATAACTGTACACAGCAACTGAACCTACTCACCATAGAGGTACATACTAGGAAAATGCAATCTATTTAATGTTGATATGTAAGAAGTGGCTGACCATGGTGGTCAGAACCACCAAAATGGTGGCCACCAGTATGGGTGGCAGACTGAAAAAGATCTTCAAGTGACCAAAAATATAAGCAGTAAGGACAGGCACTATGAGGAAGCCAAAGAAATAGCCAACTGTCAGAAACTGAAGATGTGGAAGTAATGAAGGAATAAATTATTAGATTTAAAAAGAGGAGTGACAGAACAGATGATAACCAAGACTTAACATGAAACTATCAGTGGGTACAATACAGATTAAAAGGCACTAAAAGGAAAAGATTAAAAGGAAACTAGAATAACTTTAAGAAGATGAAATAGAATGAAAATGTAAGTAACTTCAAAGACAGCAAAGAAAAAGAAATGGACCAGGCATGGTAGCATACACCTGTAATCCTAGCACTTGGGAGGCTGAGGCAAGAGGATTGTATTCAGAGGTAGCCTGAACTGTATGGCAAGACCCTGTCTCAAAAATACAAAACCAAAGAAACCAAAAAAGCACCCCAAAACACAAAGCAAGCAAGCAAGGAAGCAAGCAAGCAAAATGGCCCAAAGGTAACAACCAAAATCAGTCTATAAAGCTACTAACATTGCTTAGTAGTTTCTCATAAGTGAAAAATCTGTTTCTTCAGGATGTAGCTTTTGTTAAAAATCCATTCCCTTTTCCAAGTCATTTTTAATGTAAAAATGTGTAGAATAAAATATGGTTTCCTAAATAGTTCAAGGCTTTATTAAAATAGATCTAACAACTATGATACAATTATATTCAGGATACAGTAGGGTCTATTACAATGGAATCACATTAATTTATTAATTTCAAGGTTAAAGCAACAATTGGGAACATATTAGTACCATGAACCATCAAAGAAACTATTAGGAATATAAGAAGATAAGAGTTTATATTACAAATTTTTAAAATAAATCTGTATTTTTAACTCTTAGAAAAATGAATATAACAAACGATCATATGGTCCACCAAATCTCAGAACCAAGTAATGAATTTAATAAAACTGTAAGTTACAAAAAAAAATCAACATATAAAAACTAGCTGTATTTTAAAATGCTAACAACAATAAACTTCAAAACGGAAATTAATTTTTAAAAATCCATTTAAAATAGAACCAAAGAGTAAAATGCTTAAGACTAAACCAGAAGTAAATCTCTGGTACCCAGAAAATTGTACACAAATGTTAAAAGAAATGAAAAATGAATCTAAAATTGTAGGACAGCTCTATTACTTAATTTAAAGATTAAGTTCAGTCGTTATTTAAAAAATCTCAAGTATTGTTTTCAGAAAGAGAAAAAACAATCCTAAGATGCACATACACCTTGAAGGACCATAAAAAAATCTTTAAAAACAAAATAAAGCCCATGTTTCTTGAGTTCAGAACACATGACAAAGTTACAGAAGTCAAAACATGGTGGTGATGGCACAAAATAGAAACCAGTGGACACAATATATGACACAGAAATAAACTCTTATGAATACTATCAAATAATCTTCAACACAAAGGTACTAAAACTATGAAACACAGAAAGGACAGGCCCTATAACAAACTTTATTAGGAAAACTAGATACAAACATGCAAAATAAGAAAGCTGGACCCAAACCTTACAACATGTACAAAATTAAATCAATTATGAAGCTAAACTTAAAAATCAGATTATAAACTCCTAGGGGAAAAAACATACAGGAAAAGCGTTATGACATTATTTGACAATGATTTTTTACAGAATGACAAAAAAAGCACAGGAAACCCAAATAAACAAACCAAACCTTAAAAATTTCTACAGAGCAAAGGAAACAACAAAGCATAAAGGCACCCTGCAAAATGGGAGAAACTATGTCTCTATTAAGTAGCCAACACCCAGAATATATAAGGAACAGTATACTACAAGACCACCACCTCCAAATGACCTAGTTAAAAAATGAGCAAAGGAAGAAACAAATGAGCAACAGACTAGAACTAGAATAATCACTGCAAAGAATATACGCAAATGGCTAACAGGTACGTGGAAAGACGCTCAACACTAACAATTATCAGGAAAATGAAAACCAAAACCACAATGACACATCCTTTCCTGCCACAGAATGACCAACAATCAAAAAATAGCAAGTATCTGTGAGGATGTGTACCAAATGTACTCCTTATGCACTTTTAATGGGAATGTAAATGACACGCTGGAAAACAATGTAGCAGCAGTTTGTCAGAAATTAAATACACAAGGTTCCACATTCACAGTCACCATTCCTTGTTGACGATGATTAAAAACTAACAAACTGAAAAACCAAACAATCCTAGAGCCATACACGGTATGAGGTCAAAGAGCAAATGCCGGCCAGCAAATCTGGGAGAAACAGGGGAAACAGAATCACTTCACAAAACAAAAGTAGAAACCACAAGGTAACTATAGAGAGAGGCAGGAAAACCTTAACTGTAACTGATGAACTGATATCTAATGTGATAGTTAAAAACAGGGGGGCCTCCACAGTATTGTAAAATTTACCTCCAGAAACACAGAGTAAAATTTCCAAAACCTCCCAGGCAGGGGAGGTAAGAAGGAACTATTCTGAGATACAACAGAGCACTAGGTTCTTTTTTTTCTGTGTTATAGGGGATCAAACTCGCGACCTCGCATTTGCCAGGCAGGTGCTTATGCCACTAAGCTAAATCCCTGACCCTAGCACTAGGTTCTTAACAAAGTCAAACCTCAGGAGAAACCAATAGGCCAGAACCCTGCCTACTGGAGTTAAGGGAAAGTCTAACTCTCCTAGGGGAAAGAAAGTATCAATTCCAGGCCACACTATCCATCTGGTCCCACCTAAAGAGACAGAGAGGGTGAGATGAGACAGAATCCACTTGTGAAACTCCTTGCCAGGATATACAGGATCAACAAAAGACTGAGACCTAATCGCAGGACTACAGAAAGCTTCGCCCACCACACATACATCTTAGCACTCAATTACCATAAGCCCATTTATAGGGCTTCTTTTTATTCAGTACATCCCATCCAATTACCTAGAAAGAATTATAAAAGAAAACAGAAAATAAAAAGTTTGAAGAGACAGAACAGGCATCAGAACCTAACATGACAGACATGCTGAATTATCAAACTGAAAATTTAAAACTATGATTAATATGCTAGGGGCTCTAATGAATTGAGACAACGTGTAAGCGAAGAAAGGAAACATAGACTGACATGAAAATATAGGAAAATGTAAGTAGGAGGCAATGGTGGCCAACTACAGATGTCTGCAGTCTTCTGTCAAAGAGATTTCTGCGACTCTCACAGCCCTGAGCAGTTTTGACAAGAGCCTATGACTTACGCTCTTGAAACCAGAGCCACTGCTAGAGTGGGTCCTGCTTGGGGGAAGAAGTGTATGTGGGTGATGACAGAGCAAATGTCCCTTTTTGAGACGCTAAGGTCATCCCATCAAACATGAGCAGCATGATGACCTCAGCTGTTCAGAGTCTGGGAGCAGCAGAAAGGCTGAACCCCACCACCCAAACCCATGCACCGCTACATACCCCACCACTTGGTGGACTTGCACTGAGGAAAAGCTCACACGCCACCAGTGTTTCCACATGCCCATGTCTGACCCAACATCTAGGCAGGCAGTGACTGTGCTCCTAAGTCCAGCTTGTCTCACAATACACCAGGCAGCAATGTCTCCATGCACCAAAGCCTGGTGAGAGAGCAAACCAGGCAGGCCTCCACACATACCCAAACCATGCCATGCCACTGCAGCCAGACAGGCTCAGCCTGGGCCACTAACACAACTGCTGATGAGGATTACACATGAAGAAACTGCACAGAGGCAATGGCAATGCCTTGGCACCCAATCACAGGGAGAAATCAAACCAGGTACATAGAATATAGCAAGTTTATCCCAAGACAATAAAAGTAATACTGTATATGACAAACCTACTGCTAATGGTGACACACTAAATGCTTTTCTTTCAAGATCAGCAAGACAAGGATACCTACCCCTCATCATTTATTTCTTGTTTATTTTATTTTATTTTATTTATTAGTACATGTTAGTAATTCATGCAGTTTACAATCATCCTGGGGGGTGGTTACATGCACATATTACAGCTTGTTTTCTTTCCTAATACCTCTTTCTGCCTCCTCCCCCTTTCCTGATTCCACAATTGCACTTCATGTATCTGTTGGTATTGTCTGTCTTAGCATGTTATGGTTTATAATATTTACATTCATCAGGATTATAAGGATCCTACACATGGCATGTCTTTATTCCTCTCTTCTCCCCTCCCTTTCCCCATTTACCTGACCAGAGCAATTAACCAAAATTAAAAAAAAAATTTTAAATAAGAGGAAACTAAAATGTCCTTATCTGCAGATAATACGATTTTACAATAGCAAACCCTAAACACTACCTCAAAACTTATGAGGCAGTCAGATACAAAATAAAGGTACCAAAATCAGTACTGTTTCTATACACATAACAATGAACTAGTTATGAAAGAAATCAAGGAAACGATTCCATTTCAAATCCCTATAGAAAAAGTAAAAACAGAGATAAATGTAAGGTAGAAAGCAAAGAGCTCCACACAGAAAACAAGAAAATAATCACAAAAGAAACTGGGGGAAAAAAAGACACAAATGGGAATTTAACCAATGTTCATGGACTGAAAGATACAAGTTCTATAAGCTATCAAAACATCAATACTATTCACAAATTAGAAAAAAAAGTGCCAGCCAAAATTTATATGTATCCATAAAAAGGCCAAATACTCAAGGTAATCTTAAAATTAAAAACAAACAAACAAACAAACAAAAAACCAGGAGGCATTGTGCTACCAGACTTGAAAGTAAGACTACAAAACTTATGGTAATCAAAGCAACATAGCATAAAAACAGAAACATGGACCAATGAAAAAGAATAGGGATCACATATAGCCAAGCACTCGTTAACTGAAGTATCTAGAGCAATCTGCAGATTCATTCAATACCTATCAAAATGTTGATGCACTATACAGAAAAAGAAAATCTATGCTAAAATTTGTGTGAAACCACAATAATCCCTTTGTACCCAAAGTGTAACTGGGTAAAAAGAACAAAGCAGGAAGAATCATTATACCTGGTCTCAAAGCATAAGACAAAGCCAGAGACAGGGTATTACTGCTGTAAAAACCAACACATTAATCAACAGAACAAAACAGAAATAAACCTATGTATTTACAGCCAAATCATTTTTCACCACAGTGCCCAGAATTGGAAAAAGCACAGTCTGTGCTGGGAAACACGAAAGTCCACATGCAGAAGGATGAAACTAGATCTCATTCAAATGGAAATAAGCTTATCAAAACTGACAGGACACAGTAAAAGCAGTGCTTAGAGAACTTTAAAGGACTGATGCATATGGTAGAAAAGATCTATAATCAATCATCTAAACTACCACTTTACAAAACTGGAAAAAAAGACAAGTTATTAAATACAAAGCAAGCAAATGAAATAATAAAATTAGAGTAAGAAATTCATGAAATTACAAACAAGTTATCAATAGAGAAAAAAACCTCGAAAAGTTCAGTAAAAATCAATAAGCCTATTAGGCTAGGGTTAAAAAAAAAAAAAAGACAAAGCACACAAATTACTGATATCAGAAATAAGAAGAGACCTTACTACCTATCCTATGGACGTTAAAAGATTAACTAAAGAATACTATTATAAATAACTCTAAATCCACATATCTGATACCTAGATGAAATGGACTAGTCCTCAAAACTCAGATTCTTTGGAACTCTTTAAGATGAACAGACAAGGGACAGGGGTGTAGCTCAGTGGCACAGCGCTTGCTCAGTATATGTAAAGGCCCTGACTTCATCTCCAGCACTGCAAAAAAATAAAGTAGATAACCTGAAGAGGCATGTGTCTCCTAAAGAAACTTAGAGTAGAAGCACCATGCTCAGATAAGCTCACTAGTAAATATTACCAAATACTTAAGGAAAAAAATCATGCCAATTCTCTACAATCTTCTTCAGAAGATACCGGCAGAGAGATGCTCCTATCATATACTAACCTCACATCTAACAAGAATGTTAGCAGAAAACTGGGCTGGGCATGGTGACACATACCTATAACCCCAGCTCTCAGGAGGCTGCAGCAGGAGGACTGCCATGAGTTCAAGGACAGCCTGGGCTACACATGAGTTCAAGGCCAGTTCGTACTACATAAGGGGGGCCTGTCTCAGTGACTGCCCCCCACCAAAATTACCAGAAAACTATAGACCAACATCTTTCATGTACATAGACGTAAAAACGATAAACAAATATTAGCACATCAAATACACTAATGCACAAAAAGTACTAAACAGTCCTGAATGAGGCTTAATCCCAGCTAGGATTAAATGGCTCTTTCAACATTAAAAGACCTTAAGTATAGTCCATCACATCAACAGGCTAAAGGGAAAAAAAGTAACAGTCACAGCAATCAACAGAAAAGCACCTGACAAAATCTAATGCCAATTCATAGAGGGAAAAACAAAACAAACAAAAAAACTAGCAAACTAGGAATAAAGGGAACATTCTCAACTTGATAAATTTTATCTATAAAAAAAGCTTACAGTTACTATCATACTTAATGCAAAAGTAAAACTTTCCCATTAAGATAAAAGAACAAAGTAAGAGTAGCTCCTCACACTATTCCACATGGCAAGATTAATGTAAAATGCTCTAAACTGGAAGATGATGCAATAAAACACGGAAAGGAAATACCAAGTACACGGACAGGCAAGGAATAAACAAACACCTATGCAGACGAAATGATATACAAAAAAATACACAAAAGCTCTGCGAACCAGTAATTATATACACAAGTCAATGCTGCCTTAGCAGCAAGGAATGAATGGAACTGGAAATACACTACCCTTTGTCTTAGCCACTTTTCCTGTCCCAGAGATAAAACATCCAACACCCACTCCTTAAAGGAAGAAAGGTATATTCTGGCTCAGTTTCAGTTGTCCATCCATGGCTGATGGGTTCAAATGCAGAAACAAAATGGTGGAAGGGCCTACAGTTGCGGACACCTGTTCAGGGCATGGTGTCCAGGAAGCAGAGAGAGAGGAGAGGAGCCAGGAAAGGAGACACACCCTTCCAAATTACACCTTCAAGTGAGCAGCCCCTACCTGCCACACGTCCTAACAGCACATTTCAATGCTCAACACATGGGTACATAAATCTAACAATGAATATAGTGCCCTCAAGATCCAATTGTCTTCTAGACACCCAGCCCAAACACCTCAGACTTCGGGGGTCATTCTCAGTCTAAACCATAACAACATTTAAATTGGTACTCTTCAGAAATGAAATACCTGAGTGTAGTTCTAATAAGATCTATATGAGGAAACTTTTAAAAAATCTTATAAAACAAATTAAGGATATAAGAAATGGAGAGCTATTCTATAATCCCACATGGGCAACTCAGTAGATGAAGAACCAGTAACACTGATACTACCCAATTTCAAGACTTACTACAAAACCAGAGTAATCAAGACTGTATGGTGCAATGAAACACTGAACAAATACATCAGTGCAACAGAAGAGCGCACCAAGATAGAGATCTACATCAGTAAAGTCAACTGATATTTAGCAAATCTGTAAAAGCAATACAACAGAGAAAAAAGTCAACAAATTATTTTGAAACTGGATATCCATATGCAATAAAAAGCCTAGAATCAGACTTTATGTTCTTTATAAAAATAAACTCAAACCAGAATTTAGTGCAAAATTCCAAAGTGTAAAAATTTATGACATATGAGAAAATTTGGATCTTGAATATGGTGATTATCTTTTAGAAATGATGATCTTTTAGTACTATCAATGAAAATTGAAAACTTCTGCTCCTCAAAAGGTACAATGACTCTCTCAAGGTATTGGCAAGCTCAGGAACAGATGGAAAGAATTATTTGGAAGACACATACGATACAGTATAATCTAAAATATATAAAGAATTTTCTTAAACCCCACAATTAAAAAAAATCTTTAGATTAGAAAATGGGTAAAAGACTTTAACAAACACAAGCATATGGAAGATGCTCCACCTCATGTCAGCAGTGAAATGCAAATTAAAACAATGAGCTACCACCACATACCTATTAGAATGGCCCAAAACCATAAAACTGATAACGCTAAATGCTGGTGAGAATTTGTAGAGCAATATTAACTCTCATTCAATGCTGCTGAAATGCAAACTAGTACAGTTACATTTGAAGACATTTTGGCTGTCTCTTCACAAAGCTAAGCAATTCAAAATACCAAGATTCACACTTCTTGGAATTTACTCAAAAGCCCAAAATTTATGAATACACAAAAATGTGCAAATGGATGTACAAAGCAAGTTTTATTCCTACCTGCAAAAACCTGGATATAAGATAAATGTCCTTCAATAAATGAGCGTACAACACTAAGAAGAAACTCCAGTGTAAACTCTGGATTTTGGATGAATGCTACATGTCAGTGGAGGCGGGTCAGCTCTAACACATGCACCACTCTGGAGGGGAATGCTGACAATGGGGAGAGGGGCAAGCACAGGGCAGATGGTTTATTTTACTATGAAACTACCTGCTATTTTATAGCAAAAAAAAAAAAAAAAGCTAATATTAAATCCCAAAAGTAGAGTTTGCAAATGATTCAGTAATCTTTCTAGATATAGTCCCCCAAAATAGGAGAATCTCCCAAGAGATGTCTGAACACTCATGTTTATTGCAGCATTTCTCATAACAGACAAGTACAAGAAATGGAAGTGACCTACGTGTCTGTCAGCAAATGGCTAGGTAACGAAAAAGTGGTACATAAACACTGTACAAAGTTATTCAACCTTGATAAAAGGAAAACCTATAATATCATGCAACATAAATCAACTTTAAGTACACTGTGCTTGGGAAATAAAGCCAATCAGAAGACAAATACTTCATGATTCTACTTACATGAAGTGTTTCACATTTGAGAAAAAGGAGAATGGAATTTGCCAAGGGATGGGAGGAAAAGAAAAAAAAAAGGCGGCAAGTACTGAAATGGTGCTGGGTTGGCTTTGCAGGATGAAAAGTCCTGGAGGTCTGCTGCGCAGAATAATGTGAGGATAGTTAACCCTGCGTACTGCATGCTAAAAATCACGTGACATTTTGTTTTTAGTACAATTTTTAAAAAAAGCATTTGTAGTTTATTCCTTGCAAAAATAAATTTAGAAAATCTGTTTTCTGCTAATTATAATGTGTCTACCGTGCTCTGGAGAAAGAGCATGTGAAACACTGTTATTTTTCAATCTCTTGTGTCTAAACAGGAATTAGGGCTAGAGGACTGAAAGTGAACGTCAGCAGTGGGTCCCAGGACATTTCTCAAACAGAAGAAAAAGATAAATGGCAGAAACAAGTTTCAGAAAATAAGAATTCACCCAGACTGTAACTTATGGTATGCCTTTTCATTAAGGTTTCCAAAGGAGAACTTTAGGCTGACACATTCACAGCTGTGGGAAGCAGTGTGGAGCACTGGTGATCTCTATGACAAACAAAGTGGCCGGGACACAGAAGTGCGCCGGAGGAAGAGTTTCCCATACTCACAGATGGCAACACATCTAGAGCAGACTTACTAAACGGTGTGAGGGCAGGTACCAGTTTTCACTGAGAAGTGACTGTGAGCTCACTTAATAATAAAGATAGAAAAAAGAAGACTAGTCAGAAGGCATAAACTTCAAAGAAGCAAAGATGTTTAGGTGGAAGAAAAAAAATCTGAAAACAAAAAAGCAAAAACAGCCTAAAGCTGCAGAGAACAAGAATACAATGGTTGGGAAAACTAAGGGTCTAGGGTCTACTGAACCTGGAACCCAGCTTCTGTATCTGGGAATGCCAAACCCACTTTGGACAAGTCACCATCTCTTATTATATATCACCTTTTTGAGAAATGGAGACTTTTTAGAAACTGCTGATTTCTACCTTTTATGACAGTCCATTTCTTGGTTTCTGTCCTTCTCTCCATTGTTTCAGAGACTTACCAGCCACCCTAAAAATATTTTCACTCCCTGGGGGATTAGGTTTTTTTCTTTTACATTTCTCTTTGGGAAGTTTCATTGTATTGCAACATTTGACAATCAAAATGACTGACAGTGTCTACTCCAGTATAGATCAAACTCTGCTGCAGACTTCAGAATCTAGTATCTATCTTCAAGTTCTCAAGATTTGTAAATATTCCTTCAGAGACTTAAGTTTGAAAGAGAAAGCCAAATGACTTTAGTACCCTAAGAATGCCTGTAGGGGTATGCCAACATAAAAATAGGCTGCTCAGAAGAGAGGAAACACAAAAGATAAATAGCTAAAGACACGAAGAGTGGAAAGAATGTTTCAGGAGGAAAATGTGTGAGTGAAGAAACAGGAGCCTGAGAACAAGGTACTAAAGGAAAACGGTAAGCAGTTGAAAGAGCCTAAAATTCAAGGAAATGTTTATGAAACGTGCAAAAATGAAAATGACAGAGAAGCCAATCGTGGGAAACTTTGCAAGACATGATCAAAGTTTCTGATTTCAGCCAACAACAGAATTTAAAAGTTAGTAACTTTCTCCTCATGCCGAAAATGTCCCCAGACTCATAAAGCACTAGATAAAAAATAATACACTTAATGACAAACAAGTTTTAAGCACATAAATAACTAACAGAATTTCAGTATATAGTACTTTAAATGGGGACTAAAGCAGGCAAAATTGGAAGCGTGCAATTTACATGGGGATGGCTACCGTAGACGTTCCAGGTAGAGAATGAAAGTAGGAACTATGAGGAGGAGGAAACCGGCGCAGAAAAAGTTTGCAGTTTACAGGAGGTGTATGAGTAGGAAGCACAGAGACAGTCTTCAGGTATAAGATGTTAGTATGAAGAACAAACATTTACTAAGTGACTTATTCTTTCATTTAATCTTCATAATTACCCTAGAAGAGATGTGGTAGTTAGGACAAATTCAGAACCTTGTGAATCAAAGGTTTGCTTTTTTAGTTAAGTTGCAACAACAGCATCCCTTTTATTTTCATCAACCTCTTCTGATTAAACTACTTCTACTAGCACTCCCTAAAGTCATTTTGTGGGGAGTGAAGAAAGAAATAAATGAGTAAAATTCAAAATTCATTCTAATTCTAAAAACTTTTCCTTAGATAACCTTAACAGGATAAGTAGGTTTTACTCACTCTTCCCTCTAAGAAGACTCAGAGGCAGTTCATTCATTCACTCCTTCCCCCACCGTGAAGCAGAAGCAGGTTTCCTCACATTGAAGAGAGAAGGTACAGGTTTACAGGATGGTGGCAGCAAAGTAGACAGACTGTGGGTCATGTCTTTCCGTATCGGTCAGAAGACTAAGCACTGTAACACTGGGCAAAGGTATTTCTCACTCTGGTCTTGGCTTTCTTACTTATGGCTACATTTTTCATCCCTCCTCCCATCATCTGACCCTCTATTCCATCAATGCTGAACTGTCTACAGTTCTGTGGACTTGCTTGGATTTGTTGCCTGACAATTTGTCTCAGAAAAGTTATTTTCCTTGCCTAGAACATGAGCGTTAATCAGCCCCAATCATCCTGGAGGTTTCAGCTTAGCCTCTTGAAGACAATTAGGTATCCTTCCTCTATGCTCCCACAGTAACTGCACCTACTCTTTTACTCCTTTATTTACCTTATTATACCTATCTACTTATTAAATGGCACATGACACAACAACTTGTTATTGTATCCTCTAAACACAGAAAACTGCAGCGCCTCAATAAAGATTCTTTGATTTCCACTCTAACACCATCCAGATAGGTAACTGTCAGTTAACTGTACCTTTTGCAAGTTATGTGACCTTAAGGAGAAATGGATTTCAAAATACCTCCCAGTTCCTTGGGTATATCAGAAGTACACAAAAAGGCTTGCAAAGGCTCAACTGAAGACTGCAGTGACAGCAGAAAACTTTAAAAACAGAGGAACCACTTATGTGATTACAGATACTTTTACTTCTGAAAGAGGTATGCTGAGATATTACTTGGTCCATAAATACTTATTTATATAAAAAATATACTCAAGTTAGAGAAGTCATGTAAAAACTAAAACAATCCAAGCTCCATCACCATGGTCTGCTGTGATGAAAAGGCTCAGCTCTTTTACCAACTCACGTGCAGAATGAAACACAGGGACTTGACAAGGGGCAAGTATCTGAAATGTCAAATGTCATTATTCACGTTCTGTACACTGTTGATTTACACATTAGCTGACACTAAAAAAATTTCCCCTACATTTCTGCAAGGTAGTTAAAAAGGCAGAGACATTTTGCATAAACTTTGTACCTCCATTCTTTCATGTAATATTTATTGACTATTATCGTATGTCTCTCTAGGCTTACATTCAAGTGGTAAAGCAGCAAAATGACAAATCAACATGAAAGAAGCCAACAAACTGTATGAAGAAAAATATAGAAAATATAGAAAGGTAAGAGGAATTGAGATGACAGGATATGACCATTTTCTGATGAAGCTGGTCAGAGAAGGCTTATCTGAAAAGGCATTTAAGATTTCTGAAACAAGTGAATAATGAAACCGTGTAGACAGCACAAACAACGGGCGAAAGCAAGCTTTAAAGAACACAAAACCAGTGAGAAAAGAGATGAAGAAGAAGAGATCTACAAAGGATACCTGCAGTAAAAGAGAGCCAGTTCACATACAGCCATGTAGATTTATAGGTATTACCTTAAGAAAGGCAGGAAGTAATACAATTTAAATTTTAGAAAGACCATTCTGGCTATTATTCCAGAAGAATACATGAAAAAGACTATTTGAAAGAATTCCATTCTTTCTGGCAAAAGATGATGGCCTTAATCAGGGCAACAGAGGCAGACATGGTGAAGTGGTTGAATTATGGATATTCTGCAAGTGGAGTTAAACAGATTTTTTAAGCTGCTCCTGACCGACATGGTGAGATGATTAAGAGAAGCAGTTCTGAGAGGGTGAAAATCAAGATCTCGACTTTGGATTATTTAACTTGCCTGTTTCAGACTTGTCAACTCAGAAGTAGTCACCCAACTGCTGGATAAGTAAACCTAGAGTTCAGAGGGTCTGTCAGTGCTGGAGATGGGTCTATGAGAGTTGTAAGGATACAGACAATAAAGTTCTTACCTGGAGAGAAAGGATAAAGATGGCCTTAAGTCTGGTCTGGGGCATTCCAACATTTATAGTAAACTGAGGATTTATTTAAACAATCTTGCTTTAATGAGCCATAAATCACTTGATACATTTACCCTTGCTCCATTTATAGTAATATACCTGAAAATATAGCCTTAATGTTAGAGATAGGAGTAGGGAGTAATCACTAAACATGAGAAATCTGAACTTAGAGAAACTGCTTTGAAATCATTAAGAAAATTTAAAAATCTAAATACATACAAAAATAATACCACATAGTATTTATAAATTTAAATAAAATCCAGGCAAAATAAACATATGATCAAATAAAAAGATCATATATTTACTACATTATTCTATTGTTTGTTCTATTTCTAAGCTGACAAGGAGTATCCAGCTGTTAAAAAAGTTTTGCTATGCTTTTCAGCATACAAGAAATGGAAACAGTAAGAATCCCTTAAAAACAGGCATGGATTCTATACATAAATTACTATCTTAAATGCACTCAAAGTAGTGCCTTTATTATATTTACAGGGCATTCATGGTAGATCAAATGCAAAAATATATTATAAGCACCAAAAGAAATCGAACCTTAATAAATGTAGGATGCTGTCATTAACAAATCAACCTCCTTAATTCTTATTTAAAACCAAGAACATTTCATAGCCTGTTTTGTAAATTAAGCTATAAAATATTATGGCAGAACAATCCTGGATCCACTCACCTTACTAAAGTGCTGCCTGACTATGGGTTCTACAGATATAAAATACAAACAGTGGCAGATATGAAGGTCACGAGCTACATTCCCAACACACTTACAGCTAGGACCTATTGAGACATCATGGGAAATCGAACTTGCTGTTAGCCTACTTTAACACAGTTCTGTTGAACAGTAAGAAGAGTTTGGTCATTCAACCTAGACTTAGCAAAGAAATTCACACTCAACCTTGTGATAAATATCCTATCATGCCTCACAAGGTCATCCTCCTTAGCTTTTAAGACCCATTCAAGTTTCCTTTATTCTTTGCCACTTTAACCTTAACTTACCCTCTTCTAACATTCTGCCAGGTTCTCTAGAAGCCCAGTTAATACATGTTATCCCTTGTTAAATAATAGCTCTTCAATCTCTTTGATTTCACTAAATCCTGGCTCTTCCCCAAAGGCACTGCTTTATCCTGCGACCCTTTTATGTAAGATGTCAAGACTCCTAAAACCTGTAAGTTTACAATCACTTTTCTAAATTCCTTGCATTAAAGACAGCATCCACTGCCCCAAACAAAACAAAAAGCAACTTACAATTTCACTCATATAATGTATCTGAATGACATACTGCTTTTTTTTCCTGTTCTGATAAATTATACTAAAAGGCTAAAAGGCTCTATTTTATTTTAACTCTCCCTGCCTCATGACATCATTGGTAAGGAGACTTCACAATGTCTGTGGCATGATCTGTTTAAATACTCTGGTCTTCCAAAATATCTGCCTTTCTTAATTTGAAAGACCTTTGTTTACACTTATTTCATTTCAACTTATTACTCCTCTAACTAGGCACATTAAACACTTGATCTCTGTCAATATCATCTCAATATCCATCCTTCCAAGACTCTACTCACACCAATCAATCTGACATGTTGAGACAAGACTTTTTTCAAACTTATTTTTTAATTGACAAGAATTGCATGTTTTGAAATATGCATATGTTGTGGAATGGCTATATTAAGCTAATGACTATATGAAATACCACACATACATAGCATTTTAATGGTAAGAAAATTTAAAATTTACTTTCTTAGCAATTTCTAAGACATTATTTCCACAGTCACTATACCTTAACTTCAATCTAACAGTTCTTTGGTCACAATCTCTGCAGCCCATGGTAACCAATATTCTTCTGTTTCTACAATATCAACATTTTACATTTCAATATAAGTGATATTGTATTATTTTTTGCATCCGGCTTAACGTAGTTATCTATCTATCTATCTTGTCAGAGATGAGGATTTTATTCTGACTAAATGGTATTCTGTTGGCGTATGTATCATGTATCTACACATCCAGTGAAAACTTAAGTTTAATTGTATGTTGACTGTTGTGAACAATTGTTGCAATGAAAAAGAGTGTAGATACCCTTTAACTCTATAGACTATGTGGAAGCTAAACCATGGTAGTTGTATTTTAATGTTTTGCAACAGTGAGGTTGCTGAATCATGGGCAGCTCTACTTATAATTTTTTGAGGAACTTCAATACTATCCCCCTATCACTATGCTAATTTACGTTCTCACAAACTACGTGCAGAAAGTTTTTTCTCTACATCTGCAGCAATACTGATGTTATTTTTTCATAACAACCACTCTAACAGGTGTGAGATCATGTCTTACTCCTATTGACTAGAGATGTCAGCAATTTTTAAATTTTATCAGTTGGTCACCTGAATGACTTCTTTTGTGAAGTCTCCTCAGAGCTCTTGCCCATTTCTTAACTGGCTTATTTCCCCAGCGCTGAGTTGTTTAAACTGCTTATATATTTTAGACACTAGCTTCTTCTCAGATATGTGGCTTGCAAATACTTTGTTTCATTCCCTTGGATGTCTCCTCTTTGCTTGGCTGAATACAATCTTAGCTTGCACAGAAGCTCTGTAGTTTGTTGCGATCCTATTTGTCCATTTTTGCTTTTGCTGCCTATGTGCTGGGGACATGATCAAAAGAAATTGCATCGCCAACAGCAATATTAACAAGCTTTTCCTTGTCATTTTCTAGTTCTTTTACAACTTCACATGTCACATTTATATTGAGTTCTGTACAGGGTATGAGTTAAGGATTGAATTTCATTCTTCTCCATGTGGATACCCAATTTTCTAAAGATCATCTACTGACAGGTTATCCTTCCCCTTTATATGCTCTTAGTACCTTTGTCAAAAAAGCCAATGATGTATGAGTTTAGTTTATTATATTGCATCTCTCTATGTATGTTCTTATGCCACGCCTGTCTAATTATTATTGCTTTGGTAGTATATTTTCAATTAGGTAGTATAATGCCTCCATCTTTTTTTAAAATTCAAGATCGCCATGGCTAGTCAATGGCTCTGTGGTTTCACAGAAATTTCATAGCTTTTTTTTTTTTTAAATCGGTACCAGGGATCAAACTCACGACCGCATACTTGCAAGGCAGGCGCTTATGCCACTGAGCTAAATCCCCAGCTCCAAGAATTGTTTTTGTTTGTGAAAAAATAATATTCAAAATGTACTCCTCCTTAAACAGAAGATTGAATTCAGGACTGAGCCAACACCTCGTTTCTTTTTTTGAGACCCGTTCTCATTAAGAACTAGGCTACCTTGGACTGAGGTCAAACTTGGGAATTCTCCTGCTTCAGCCTCCCAGAAATTGTACTAATGCTATCTATGCAAAATCCCGACTTAGTTTTGTGGTTCTTTTATTATTTTTCTATTCTCCATTTCACTTATTTCTGCTTTGGTGTTTTTCCTTCCATCAACTAATTTCAGAATTAATTTTTCTAATTCTTTTTGTACAATATTAGATTGAGATTTTTTTTTTTGGACGCAGACATTTATTGCTATAAAGGTTCCATCCTAGAAATGTTTGTGCTGCAATCTATCATTTTGGTGTTTCCATTTTAAAGATATATTTTAATTTTTTTGATCCACTAGTTGTTCAGAAGCATGCTGTTTAACTTCTATATATGCAAATTTTCCGAAATTCATGTTATTATGAATATCTCATGTCATATCACTGTAACTGGAAAATACACCTGATATGATTTCAGTCTACTTAAATTTGTAAGGCTTGATTTGTGGCCTGGCACATGATCTGTCCAACAGAAATGTCCCGTGATTTCTTGAGAATAATGTGTACTGACACTGTTGTATGGAATTTCTATAACAGTGAACCCTCAAGTTATGACTAGCCTGACAAATGAACAACTTAGATTATGACTCGAATTTTAGTTTCAACTTACAACCAAAGTCTTGAGCTTATGACCCAAATGCTGGCTGTATGTACTTTCAGATGGTACAGATTTAACTCTTAAAAGAGTTCTGGAAAGGACAATACAGTATCCTTTCCCCTCTGGGGTTGAGAAATTCCAAGCCAGTGTCTCTCTCAGGACACTGGGCCTGCCTGGATACAGCAGAGATTCTGAAGGCTGTGTAGGGAACCTTGAACCTTGAACTGACAATCTCAGTTACAACTAGCCCTCAGAACAAATGGAGTCTGCAGGTCAAGGCTCCACTGTATGTTCTGTACATCCCTGTGCACTTATATGTGGTGTAACCGTTGGAGCACAAGACTACTTTTGTCATCAAGGCATGTAAAAGTAAGTCTGACCCAAATATTCTTTAGAATTATTATTAGAATTATTGATGAATTATTGATTTTAGGAGTTCATTACATTAAACAATGAGTACTTAATAGGAAAGAAAGCACAAAGATATTTGAATTTTTAATATTTATTGTTTACAAAAAAGCATCAAAATTATCAATATCAACTGGTTCTTGGTGTAAAGTCTACAAAAGAAAATCAGAAATAAATTTCCACATGAACTACAATAAAAATAGCAATAGCACACTACAAAGTAATCTTTTCTTCAATTATCAAATGTAAGGTGATCTGCACATATGACAACAGCACATTCCATGCACACGTTGCTTACACTGGCAGCACATTTCTTTTGCTTTCCTGGCCTTTCTGTAGGACATATTTGACATCTCACTGGTCTTGCTGTTTTCTCAGGAGGTTATTATATCATATAGTTAACAGGAACATAAACTATCAATCATATAAATTCTTAACATTATATGTTTAGGATCGACATCAATATTTTCACATCAAATGTATACTTGCTTACAAAACCTAAAAGATAACAGAAATTCCCATATGAACTATGAAGAAAATAAGCTTTGCTACAACTGTCACAAGACAGTATTCACACATGACAACTGCATGTTCCATGCACATGTCTCGCTTACAATGACAGCGTGTGTGCTTAGCTTTCCTTTCCAATGTGAAAGGAAAAGTCTTATCATCTCTTCCTGTTTTGTCAGAAGCTTCTTCTATATTGTACAATTTAGCAGGGAAATAAGGTATCAGTAAAATGCAATATCAAATATGTAATAAGTGCTTAAAATGGGTATTTACATTTTCACATCAGCTGTTTATTTCCTTAAAAAACCTACAAGGTAACATCAAAAATAAAAACCTATGTGAAGAAATACATGTAGCGACTCATGCATGTGTAGCTGTTTACTGTCTCACTGTTTGAATATCTACTTTGTATGCTTTAATTTTGTAACTTGAACAACTATTTCTAAGAGGACAATATATAATTTATCAACTAGTGATTTCTGTTTATCTTTTTTTTGAAATTCTGTATTATTTCTACCCTTTCGTTTTTTTTTAAATAAAAATAAATAAATAAATAAATAAATAAATGAAAAGCTACGTGAACAGAGTAAACATAAATAAAATCTACCCAGAAATAAGCTCTGCATCAATTGTCACATCCACGGTTGTCTTCAAACAACAACTGCACGTTCACACACGACAACTGCAAGTATTGCTTCCACTGATAGCACACGGGTTTTCCTTTCCTGTACTTTCTTGTAGGACACAGCTGACATCTTTTTGGTCTTTGTGATGCTGGGCCTGACTGTTCATCTGTCAACTCACCAATGTGCGCCAGAATTTTTTTGTGCAGTTCCCCAAGCAGAAACATTTATTTTTTCCTCTGCTGTAAATGATCTCTTACATGCCTCAGTCTCAATGCTCTAAGAAAATTTCTTTGTGATATTTTGCACTTTTATTTTCTTTGTAAACTATTTATGCAACATATGTTTAGTGCTGAGGAAAATACAACCACTGGCCAAAACTTTGTTTTAAGTGACATCATATTTGCTACGTAACTCATCAAATCCCATTTTGCCACTTTGGCACACATGCACATTCCTCATCATTCCTATCAAGTGGGTAAACATATAGATTGCTTCCTGCTTCCCTCAGTGAAAGGTAATGAGATGCACAGCTGGCTACTGAAGCACTGAAGTACATTTTACAGTAGAAAAGGAAGGGATGGGTTTACTGGACCAGGCCTATGCCTCTAGGGTTAAGTTTGACGTTACCACAGTGATTTTCTTACTGGATAATTTGGACATTGCTAAGAGTAGGGTATTGAAGGCTCCAACTATTGCTATGTTACAGTCTATCCCTTAAGATTTATTAATATTTGTTTTATAGATTAGGTACTTTTTAGGTACTCTTAAAGTTGAGTGTGTATGTTTACAACTGCTATATCTTCTTGATAAACTGACTCTTTTGTCATGGCATAATGGCCTTTTTATTGTTTTATATTTTTTATTTTGTATCTCCTGTTATCTAAATATAGCTATTCCTGCTTTCTTGATTTCTCATTCTACAATAATATCTTTTGAGTTTGAATTTACATGTGTTCTTAATGGTGAAGTGAGTCTCAGGTAGGCAGCATCTATGGTAGTTGATTCTTGTTTTATTATTAGCCAGGCTTTGTGTTTTGGAGAATTTAATCTATTTACATACAAGTCAATTACTGGTAGATAACAAGGTACTACTGTCATTTTGTAGAGTTTTTTGGCTGTTTTATCTTTTTCTTCTTCTTTTTATGGGTTCTTTTATGCTGCATTATTTTCTACTGGTATCCATCTAGTTCTGATTGTTCTTAATATGTGTGCGTGTTATAGAGACTGCACCCAGAGTTACATCCCTGGCCCTTTTAAAAATTGTCCTGAGACAGGATCTCATGATTTTGATAAGTTGTATACTTTTTTTTTTTTTGCTGTTGCTAAGTTGTATGTTTTTTTGTTTTTTTTTTAAGTTGTATTCTGAGTTAGTCTGTGTATTTACATTTATGAGAGTTTTATACTGAGTTCTCATGTGACTGACGTGCTTTAAGAACTCTCCTTTTAAGCCTCTTTCATTTCTCTCTGAAGTTTCTACTTGTCTATCATTTCTCAAGGTAAGCTTTGCCAGGTAAATTATTCTTGCTTGATAGTTTTTTGTTTTGCCCCTCACTCTACCCTTAGCAGGTTAAACGTAATATTCTATTGTTCCTTGGCCTGTGAGATTTCTGCTGAGATATATGCTCCCAGTTTTACTAACAATTTTTTTTATATGAAATACTTCTTTTCTCTTACCACTTTCACAATCCTCTATGGCTTTGTTTTTACAAAGTATAATACATCTTTATGAGGTCTTTTATCTCAACTGAACCTTATTACAAACCTTTTATCTTTCTGTGCAAGTTCTCACCATTATTTGTTTAAGCTGTCTCTGATTAAGTCATTAAACATTTCTTCTTTGGAAGTTGTTCCACAAAATCCTATGTTTCTCATTCCTTTTCAACCTTTTTTCCTTTAATATCACCTGTTACATTTTCAAGTAATTTGTCTCATGCTCATATTGCTTTTGTACTTGATCAGTGTGGCTGCTGATGCTCTTGTCTACATTTTTCACTTCATTCATTGTTTTTTTCAGCTTCTGAGTTTGTTTGAACTTTTTAAAAAGCTAACTTCAATCTTTTGCTTAAATTTCTCATTGTAGTTCTTTATTGTTTTCTTGATTTCATGGAATGACTTTTCTATACCTTTTTAAAACTTCACTCAGTTTCCTTTAATTACTTTGAATTTCTTGTCAGGCAACATGTAAATGTTCACTTCTTTAGGAGCAGTTACTGGTTCCTTATTTTGTTCCTTTTGTGGTACCAGGTTTCTGACTTTGATCTTTGCAGCCATGTATTAATGTCTGCACATCTGAAGAAACAGGAACTTACTCCAGTCTATGCAGACGGCTCTATCTGGGAAATCCTTAGATTTTAAGCATGCCAGCTGATGCAGTCTATGGACAGGACTGCCACTTGAGTTCTTGAAGAGGATAGTCTGGTTCCTAGGTCAGCACATAAGAAGGCCTGGAGCCTGTGTCTACAAGGCTGGATATGAAGCCTAGATCCACTGTGGTAGACCTAGAGTCTTTATTCACAGAGGGCTAGGTATGATGCTCAAATTGACAAGACCTAACCTGAAACTGGGTGGGTCTAGAGCTCGAGTATACAGAAGACAGTCAGTCAGGTGCAAGGATGGACCTGGAACCAGGGTACAGTGGGACAAGCCTTAAGCCTGAGACCACAGAGACTGACTTGGAGCCTAGGTCTTCAAGGGAGGTCCCAGAGCCTCAGTAAGTAGGTGTGAAACTGGTAAAAGTGTCTACTGGGAAGGGTCCGCACTCTAGATCCACCAGAACCTGGAGTCTCATAGAATGGCCTAAGGTTTGGGCCCTGGTCTGGTTCTTAGACAAATGAATAGCTTGGCTCCATAGGAGCCAGCCTGAGGCTGGGTGTGGGGGGTGCTGCCTACAGGTGAACGTTCACAAAGTTATGTCCTGAAGCCAGAGAGGCTGACCTAACACCAGAGTCCAGAGAGTGATCCTGGACCCTGGATTCAAGGGGGAGAGCCAAACACTGGAGTCTATTAAGACAGGAATGACCCCTGAGCTTTCTGTAGTATGGAATCACAGGGGCCAAGCTGGAATGTGGAGCTGTAGGGAATGGTATGGGTTTAGGCAAGCCTGAAGCTCAAAGTTAGGGTATTTGGTCTGGCATTGAAGTGGTCATGGAAACTTTTTGTGTGTTGCAGACTGGAGTCAGTAGTCAAGGAGCTACTGACTATTGGGTTTTACTTGGGCAGTTTTAGCACTGGGGTTCATGACAAAGTCCAGTGCTTAACCTCCTTCTCCCAAGAACAGTGTGGCTGCTCAATGCTGAGGTAGAGGTGGCACTGGTGATGTACAACTGGCATATTCTCTCATTTCCTTGTGACTATATTTTTGTCAATGGGTAGTTGTTCAAGTTGATGCTTCTGCAGTAGGGTAAGTGCTGTGAAATCACGTTCTACCATCTGGACCTCATGACAAGGCTTCCTGTTAACAACCCAACACACTGGGGCTAGCACCACCATATTTCCAACTATGGCCAGCATCAATAGCATATAAATTCAACCACTTAAATGTCAACATCCTATACACAGGCCACTGTGCAAAGCTCTGACCCACTACCTTGCTGATATTCAAGCTAGAATACCACTGACTGCTAAAGAAAAGTCTTTAAATTTCAAGTGTGATAAACTTTCTAACCTTAGCTAGCATTCAGCACATAAAACTTTCAACATTCTTTGGTCTACTTCTTCATCCATAATACTGAATAACTTGGTAGATTTTCAGTATTCTCAACTCCTCAAAATAAACCCTCTATTAATCACAGTGTTCCAAAAAATTTTTTACAAAGAATTTCATAAAATGTCACACTGTCATTCAACTAGGATGAAATGCCTACCACCTTATAGACATTCCAAAAACTACTATCAAAAAATAAAAGTAAACAAATAAATGCTTGCAAAGAGGTAAGAAAACTGGAATCCTTGTACTGTTGGTGTGAATATAAAATGGCATAGAAACAGTGGCAATCAGTCTAACAGTTTCTCAAAAACAGTTTTCACATATGACCCAGGAATTCCACTGCTGAGTACACATCCTAAAGAATCTAAGATCTTAAAGCATATACCAACAGTCGCTAAAACATAAAAATAACCCAAGTGTCCATTAATAGATAACTGAGTAAGCAAAACATGATATATAATGCAGTTAAGTTACTACTGACTCTGTAAAAAGGAAGAAAATTCTGGCATGTGCTATGCTATGGATGATCCCTGAGGACTAAAGCCAATCACCCAAAAGATAACTAGAATATAACTGCAGGTACATGAGGTACTGTAATTTCCTAAAAAGGAGAATGCTGGTTGCCAGGAGCAATAAAAATGGACAGTTATCTTTTAATGAGTACAGAATTTCAGTGCTACTAAATGAAGAGTTTTCACAATGACTGTACCATACTTTCATTCATAACATCATTGAAATGTACATTTATAATGGTAAAAATGTACTGTTTTATATATGTGTGTGTGTGTATATATATATGTATGTATGTATGGTTTTGTTTTGTTTGTACCGGAAACTGAACTTGCCAAGGAGGCCCTGGTCACATGTATTTTAAAAATGCATTTTACAGTCTTTTGTTGGAGATTCACAATGCACATAAGCATTTGAAAGAACTGCCTCTGTTCTCAGAGAAAACCTCAACCTTGCCAGCCTCATCCACAAACACACTAACCACATCTACCTTCACCCCTTGTTCATCTCAAAAGGGGCCTTTCTGTTTACTTAAGCTCAACTCCTTCACCAATACTTTTCTATCAACCTCTTAACTAAGATTGTTAAGGCTGAAGCCCTGGTCACCCACTAGCACAAGTTTCTCATCAAAAATGTTCCTCTATAGCAAAAGTTATTAAACATATGTCTGACAGAGTTAGTACTCATTATTAAATTCTGTATGAGTTCCAAATCATTGAGATACAAGCCAAAACTTTTCACACAACATGCAAAGCCCTACTTTCCAACTATTAAGGCTTATCTTCATTTTCCTAATTTCTGGTCAATCCAATCTAAAATTCCTCAACTGCCTATTGTTCTCTACATTCTGTATGCTGTTTCATAATTTGCTTGTGCTTTTGCCTCAAAGAATCCCACTCATACTTCCAGCTGTCTAACTTCCAAGAACACTTCAGATTTAACTCACCCTAGCTAATCACCCTGATTTTCCTGCAATCTAGAGAAGGTTCCTACTACATATTGAGTCCTCTGATACTTCTTTGTGCTCCCATTGTTACTTGAGAATCACTCTAGTTCAGTGACGGACAAAATGTGATTCTTCAGTTTTCACTCTGAGAAAGTACACTGTAAGCTTCTCCTGAGTAACAACCAACTTCTCTTGTATCTACAACATATGACCTGATGTCTTACGTACTGCAAGCACAGAGACTGCTGAACTCAATTTTTTCTTCCAGTCTTCTTATTTCCTCACAACTGCTAAGGGAGCAAAAAGACAAAAAGATTTCAAGAACACCCCAATTATCTATCTAGTAGTTGCCATTCAATGACTTCTTGTCCAAATTTTAGGGACATTTAAAATTTTAGGGATATTTAATAGGGGAAATGTAGGTATGTTCCTCTCTTGATATACGTTTAAATCATTACCTTCTTCTACCTGGAAATTGTTTTCAAATAATGCATTTAAAGCAGTCTAGGGCAACTGAAAAGATACCACAGCCTCAAGCAAGTCATACTTACATTCGGCTAGCTTCAATGTCGTCAGACTGGGATTCTCCTGGTGATCTGTAAAATATAAGTGAGGAAAAGTTAGAAAAACAGTCCATATGCCAAAAAGGAATAGACATGCAACTTAAGGAAGACACATTTGAAAACTAGATCTAAGCACTAACTAGAAGAATTTTAAAAATAATTAAAGTTTTCAACATGAGAAAAAGTAGTCAGCTCAGATTGCCATATTTTAAGGGCTGGACTAATAAACTCAATTTTTTTTTTTTCTTAAAGGCAATGACAAATACCCTACTCTTATACCAACAAAAAAACCAACATAATCCAAAATTACTCAACACAGTCAAATATGTACAATAAAAAACATACAACTATGAAATTTTCTATTGCTAAGTATTTATTATTGCCAAGTATATTATCAAATGAAGTGCTATTCATATTCCCAAACTTTTAGATCAAGAGGTCAGCACACTGAAGCATGGGCAGACAACTGAAGCTTGGGCCGGACAGCTGTTCCCGTCATTCCTTTAGGCACTGCCTCTGGGTGTTTTCACAAGGAAAAGAGAAGGGCTGAGTACCTGTGCCCATAAAGCCTTATTTATTATATGGTCTTTAAGAAAAAGTTTGCCAAGTGGTCCTCTAGTTAATTCAAACAAAAATATAAGCCTTGATGAATTCTGAACACTTCTATCAGATGTTCCATGCTGACCACAGTTATGTTGGCGTCAACAATGAAACCAAGTTTTCCTTAAAAAACACATTGGCAGGTTTTATTAATTGTCAAAAGTATATCATCTGGGATATTAATGTTCTGCTCTGGAAAACTATCAATTAACTTTAGTTTTAAATAGCTTCTAGCTATTTTTTAAAATTTTCTGAATATTCTATAGCTGTCGTATATAGAAACACTCAAAATTCTAAAGAATTCTTCACTTCTATTTTAATTGTTATGAATCAATTTTTCCTATCCCTCTCATATTGTTAAAAATAAATGTTACCTTCTTCATTCTTATAAGGAGCATTAGTTTGTGTAACAGTTAATTTCAAAAGGAAAATCAAAATAATACCTATTTCAAACATCTTCCAGTTTCTAAAATGAGTTAAAAACAAGTTTAGGCCAAAAGCTAAATTTTCATGACTCCCAACAATTTTTGAAGAAAATCTTAAAATCAGAGTCACTGGTATGATAGAAATCTGTTTTCTAATTTCTTAGCTTTAAAAAAACATCTCTTTATAAGACTTTCAAAAATATACTCACTGCAATTCATTCAAATCCCAAATCAAGAATGAAAAAAAGATTAAAACTTGTAAAAGGCTCCAGCAGCTTAAATATTTTAGATCTTTGTAGTCATATGTTCAATTTTGCACAAAATTATGTAAGAACTAAAAACAGGGGCAAGTTTGAGATGGCAGTGAAACTAACACAAAACTTTTCTCCATCCTCTCCCCCAGGAAGCAAGCTGATCTCTGAGACATGCCTGGTCTTCACCAGATTTGTGGGTAAGTATCCCAAAGAATGCTTCCAAACTGTGCTGCCTACACAGAAGGGCAAAAAACTGATAACCCCATGTGCCAGCTGACACATTTTTGAAAGTGTGGCCTTCCAACATCAGATGTCACACTGAAGGAAGGCAGAGCTGGCTTGCAAAACAAAAAATAAATCTGCTGGCACAATGGGAAGAGAGAAGACTAGAAGCTTTAAAATAGGCAGCAAAAAAGTTTCAAAATTAGCAGAGAGAAAAATGTGAGGAAATGATGACAGGAAAAAAATATTACTGAAAAAAGAGAAGACACAGAAGAAGAAGGAAAACAAATCCAATCTCAGAAGTATACTATGGAAGTGCAGTAAAGGTCTAAGATCCTAAAATGGGACAAGATTCAACAAATTATCAAAGGGTATCTGTATCTGTCTCCCTAAACAAGAAAACGTGAATATTAGTATCAAAATGTCACCAAATGTTTGCAAAAATACATTACTACTTAATGCTTACACATATTAAAGTGAGCTATTAATCCATATAAGTCAAACCAAATCATTTAAACCAATTCAATCTAGAAGGACAAAAGAAGAAGAAAGGATTGAAAAATTGTTATCCTAAAATAAATCTGTCGTAGGTCACTGAGACATACCAGATTTCTATTCAAATTGTAAACTTTCTCAGTTAAGAGAAAAGTGAATATACACACAACTCCAGAAATATGTTTCTTATAGTAATAGTGCATGTCTGAATAAATTCCTAGTCATCTTGTTCATAGTTTATTTCCATAATACTGTAAATAAATTAGCAAAAATATCCTAATGTTAAGATTCAAACTCTTCAAACTGTAATACAGACATACATCTAATAATAGTTCTTATGTTTGTTTTTGCCTAGGAGCTAATTTATTCTCTATTGCCAGTATGCAAGAAATAAGACTTAGTACATGGCACTAATTTTACCAACTTAGAACATACACCAAAAGGGAAAAATCTCATTTTTAAAACGTTGCTGACTTAAGCTATCCTAAAATTTCCCAAAATAATAAATTGAAAAAAAGGTGCTTTAAAACAAAAATATAACAAAGTAACATTAGAAAATAAAAACTAGATCTTATTACTGTCATCTCAATGTTAAGTCTTGATTTGAAATGACAGAAAATAAGGGATCCCAAAAGCACACTAATCTGAACACTGCAACATGACCTAGCAAATTCAAATGGTGGCTCGCTTCCAGAAACACTGGTGCAGCTTCTCCACTGTGTAAGCTATTCCTTTTAACTCCATTGTAACTTTCTGGGAGAGAAAAGTATACTAGTTTTATTAATGTTGCACACATTTCTGGAGAGATATTTAAACTTCCACCACACAAAAGGCACACTGTAAAATGCACATTGAGAAACTGTTCATATCTTTGCTATGATATGAACAGGAGTGGGGAGTGGAGACAAATATTTTAGGAAAGAAGTGGAAAAATAGGTCGACTCTTCGGTCCTCTTTTCTTAACAATATTCCTGCCAACTATACATTTTCTTCATTTTTTTATAGCATGTATTTCACTTTACAATGACAGCCTTTTAAAGGCTGTAAAACAATATTCAAAATTACCTTTTACTAGCTGTGGCCATTCGGTGACATCAGGGTGATCACAGCTTTGAGTCACTGATTAAAAACAGGTTGTCACACGAGTCTAGCTGCTAACTTGATCTGATCGTAGACTTAATATCTCTAATAAATTAAACAAATCTTCAGTTAGAACACTTTAGTATATAAACCCAATCACTGTTTAATAAAGAATCTTCAAAGCTTCAAGTTAGGTGGCAATGAAAATTTACTCAAAAGAATACGATACCAAAGCTTTTACAGACTATTTTTCAGCATATTTCCTTAAAATGATCTCTTCACTTGAGAAAATGTGGTATAAATATCCCTAACCCAAAAGTCCAAAATACTTCAAATCTACAACTTTTTACAATCATGTCAGCAACTCAAAGTTTTGGATTCTGGGACATTTCAGATTTTGGATTTTTGAATGAGGTACATTCAACCAGTGAGATCTATGCAAATATTTCAAAATCTGTAAAACTGACATCTGAAACATATCTGACCCCAGGTGTTTTAGCTAAGGGACTGAAACTGTAATAATCCCTTGTATTTTTATGTATGACTTAACAAAGCATTTTGGTTAATAGTATCTTGAGTCTCAACATAACCAAGTCCCTCCATAATCCAGGCAGCTATTTTAAGATTTAATAATAATAAGCCTCAGAGTGATTAATCAACTCGCCCAAGATTTTAGAATTAGTATTGAAATGAGAATGAAAATCAAGATCTAATAACTTTCTACCTAAGGGAGGATTTTTGTTTTGTCTTGATTTAGTTTTGGTATGGTTTTATGATTTCTATACACATAAGTGACCAAGAATTTAGACTGTGGACTAAGACCTGATCATTATGTCAGTAGTTTAAATGGGACTAATTTAATTACAGGATTCTTAAACTGATGGGAAAAGCAGTCACCAGGTAGCCAAATTCATAATGAAGCAGTTTTATACACACACACACACACACACACACACACACTCCAAAATCTAGTCCTACTTATTCTGTATTTAAATAGAGTCATCTAACAACTAAAAGACCTTGGGTGCTGCACAAAAAAAAAAAAAAAAATGTGTTCTGCTCTCAGTCATAAACCCATTACATTCTATTTTAGTAAAGAGTACTGCAAAATATGAATGCAAGCTTCCTTAACAGAGAATTTTTTTCTCCCACACATGGTCTTAACCAGATTTTTCTGAGATGCAGATCACATTTAGTAGACCCCCTTAATCATACTCTATGTCTGGCAAGATATACATCTGAAATGTCCTAGATCGTTTCATGTAACTAATTTTTCTACTCATCACCAGGCCAAAACTGAGGCATAAACTAAGGAAAGATAAGAAAATTAGGAGGGACAAAGACCCTTCAAAATTACTATCTTCAAACTAATAGACAAGCAGACAAAGGAGCTCAACAGCATAGATCAGAATCTAATATAAAATAGTATAAAAGAAAACCCCAAGAGAAGGGTTAAAATACCTATAACTTGAGGCCAAACCTTTGTAGCTGTAAATATAGGGCTTCAAATCCAGATACTGACTAGGTTTGGCCTGAGTTTAGGGAATCCCAACAAATAGGATCTATAATCCCTAGAAGAAATAACTTCCTATTCTATCTATAACTCTATGTCTCTTAATTAGGACTTAGGATCTGCTGAGGTAAGGACAGCAATGGCAACACAGTGTCGCCTAAAGCGAACACTGTGACGATACAGTTCGTTCTTATGACTTCTCATGAGATGAATAGTGTATGTGAATTTATATGATCCAAATGAATCAAGCTTTCAAACTTCTGAACACAAAATTTAAAATGTTAAAAAATCTTTAATTGGCTTATTGAACAACATATTTTGAAAATTACTAAGTACTCTCTTCCAGTCCCCTCTTTTATGAGGTCCAGTGCTCAACAGAAGACAAACAGGCTCCAAAGCCAGTCTGGATTCATGTCCCTGTTTAGTTACTGCTAGCCGGGAAATCTTGGGCAAATTATTTAACCTCTCTGAACCTCCATTTCCTTACAGATGGAATTGAGACAACAGTAGTACGGACTATCATGAAGATGAGCTAGCTAAGATCTAAACTGCTCACAAAGCGTCTAGCATTTTATGTGCTCGCAAATGAGAGCAATACTAACACCCAAGGCCTACAGCAAAATGCACCTCCTCAATCTTCTTCAGCACATGATTTTAATCTGTCTCATAGCATACCAATTTCCTCTGAGTTCTTTCAGCACACCGTTTGGGTCCCTCATACAAGTCTACCTGTTAGCACTGTTGTTTCCAAACTAGTACAACACTTTAAAAATGACAGGTGCCCTAATTTGCTGCACACAACTGTCATTCTTACTGTGACATTAAGATAATTCATGCAATATGAATTTCAAAAATAAAACAGAAACATACCATATTTCGCCAAACTTCTGAGGAGCTGGTGAATTCTAAAATCAGCCTCTTACAGATTTTTAACCTAAAATATAAAACACCTCACTCAATTCTTTTTATATAGACAACTGGATAAACTTTTTTAAAAAGTTACTAAAATTCATTATAAAATCAAAGCAAATTCACCTTCCATAGTAATTATAAACACCCAAAAACATATCAAAAGACAATTACCCTGCTATTGTTGCCAGAATGTGTGGCAGGGTGATTAGGCAGGCCCTGTGGCCTGTACACTTTGAACTGACAAAACCATGATTCCCATTTATACTCACAAAAAATAGTGCTTCCCATTTCATTATCTTCCCTAAAAACAGGCTAAAAATACATTAAAAACTGTTTCACTACATGCTTCTAGTCCCTTCTGATACTTAATTTTGTTTTTAATGAAATTTTATATGCTGAGTATCTCCTATGTAAAAATATGGATTATTTGCCTACTACCAGTCCTAGTGTAACTACTACTAGAGGTTCCTTTGACCTCTCAATCTCAAGTGTCAGACTGTTGTATTAGAGAAAATGTACTTAAAAGCACACAGAATGCGGTCCTAGCATATAACAGGTCCTCACAACATACTGTGACAATGTTATACTTATATAAATCACTAAACAACTACTAAAACTTAATTCTTACCTCTCCAAAAACAATTTATTCAGAAGCTTAAAAGCAAGAACCAAAATAATCTCTGTAAATTCTTAAGTCATTTGTAAACAATCGGCATTCCTCAGTGGAACAGGAATTAATGTCTCTTAATTCGTTCCTTTAAATCCACCCAGTATCCTAAAGCCAATGGAAGAAAATGAATACTGCATTATTTTTAATAGAATTAACCAAATTTTAAGACTTCTAAGAACTGAATCTAAAACTTTGGTCTACAACAGAATCACCTGAGGAATATACAAAAATGCACCCTCTTGGGTTCCACCCAGAGATTCTGATTCAGTGCATGAGGCGGGACTGCATGAATCTGTGATTTAATATGCATTTATGGGATCCACAGATCCCACTCCCATTGTACCTCCATATTTACACCCTTAACTGCACATTTTAAAACCCTGATCTCTGGAGCTATTAGTCTGTAATTGCCAATTAACAAAGGTAGACAATCATTTGAAAATCTCATTAGCACGTACGGACAGTGTTTGTAAAACTAAACTCAATCATTTCACAGAAAACTCAGTACACCTTGAGTATTCCAGATTTTGCTGTCTTTTTCACTTTTATTTAGCCTTACTACTAATTCTCAGTCATCAAATTCTTAATAATCATTCATTCAAAATACAATTAGATTGCCTACTGAGTGGATGAAATGCATTACAAAAAAACTTAGTCCTCTTGTGTTGTGAGGGAAATAGGCACAAATAATAAAGACCACAATAAATCATATAACTAGAATGCACAGTTAAGGACTGGAGAAGGTGTACACTATAATAAAAAGAACTGACTTAGGCTGGGGTAAAAGACATCCTTCATGAAAGATGATCAAGGGTTATCACATACTAAATCCTGTAATGGAAGAACTATCACTGTAGTTACCCAAAGCAGCCAAGTTTGAATTGTATTCGGTCTCGAACAATCTGCTCAACTGTACGTTCTTAAGGAATTCCCCCATCCTCCACTACTATCTCTAGTTCTTCTGACGCTTTTTACTTGCTTCAGAATTAAACCTAATCATCCAATCCTGTCAAAAGTAATTACACAATTTGGCCAAAATCTGTCAGCTCAGCCTTTTTCCAGACTGCACTCTGAGAGCATATGCATATCCTTTACTTTCATACTGCCAGTGCTTTAAAATAATCATAGAATAAACACATTACAAACAACAAAATTTTTAAGTGACTCATTTTAGGTCCTTTAATAAGTGCAAAGTTAAGATTCAAACCTAAATTGACATTAAAGGCTATGCTCATTCATTACATCCCACTTTTTAAAATGGATATTCAAACTGTATACCTTTGAAAAAATTTTTATCCATGTTTACCAACAATGCCACACTTGAAAGCCACATTATTCTCATATTCATTTTACTTTTTCCTCCAAAACTGCTGCTGCTGAATTATCCTCCTAAAAATTAGAATCTGGCCATATTACTCCAGTTTTCAAACACGTCTGTTCTTTCCCAGTGCCAAAAGGATATATCCTTCATGCATTACCTTGGACCTCTACAGCATCTCCTCAGATGGTACGAACATCACCTTCAGGAGCCAGAGCTATTCCTGTCACTAAAGAACTGCCTCAGAGCAAGCTGTCCTTCTAAATGCCTCTCCTGTGCACAGCCACTGTCTCCTCTGTGTATTATGTAGATTCATGTGTATTGTTCAATACCATGAAACAATTTATTCATTTCTGCCTTATATCTGTAATTTTATACTTTACATTATAGCTATAGTCAGCTGCAAACAAGTTGAAAAGGATTATTTAAATCTATATTCTTATTTTTATAGTAATAGTAATTTTGTTATCACACCTCCTTGGCACAGGAGGGAAAAAAAAGAACCAGGAAACTATTGCTTGACAAAATATCTTGGGCTAGTTCCAAATGTAATTCATGTATGAACAAAGGAAGGTATCATTTCTTCCCACGTTAACATAAATTTAATGCAATTTAACAAGAGTATATTTCAGACATATGTAAGAATAATCAATAAAGTTTTATTTCTAATAAAAGAATGTCACTTTTTTTCAAGGAACTTGCTACCAGCTATTGAAGCATAGTATATTTAAATGGCATAATTAACACTGGTATAACTCTTGTCAAAAAACATTACCAGTATATACTAAAACTATGTGCACACCCTATGACTTGAAAATTCACCAAGTATCAGAAACAGATATAAGTACATATGTTCACAAAAGGACATTAACTAAAATGTTCAGAGCTGAGATTCTCTTAATAGCCACAAACCACAAATTACTAAAATGACCAACAACAGCAGTGTATTCCCAAAACAAATACTCCAGAACTACAAGTAATTGATTATGTCAACAATAAATCTCACAAACTCATTAAATGAAAAAAAGCCAGAAATAACTGACCACATGCTCCTTGAAAGCTGAAAATCTCACAAGTCAATCATTTGCTTAATAACCTAGCCTAACAAACATGTGACTTAACACACAGTAATTCCCCCTTATTCAGAGACCAAAACTGCATGCAGTTCCTGTGGCTGCCTGAAACTGTAGATGGTACCTAAGTCCTCGTACAGAACATGCACACCTACAATAAAATTTAACTTGTAAATGAGACACAGTAAGAGATTTATAACAATAAGACAACAATTATAATAACAATGTACTACAATAAAAAAAGTGACTTTTTCTGAAAATACTTGTATTCTACTAACACTCTTCTTTTCATGATGAGGTTTGATAAAAGAAGCACTTTATAGCTTCTTTTTGACATATTATCCTAATTGCCAGCATTACTATTCTGGTTTTAGGACCATTAACAAGTAAAATGAGGTTATCTGCATAAAATCATGGAAACTACAACAGTCTGACAACCAAGATCAAGATAAAAATCAACAAATCCAGAATTGAAAAAGCTAATGGAATCAATAGAAGGATTCTCGAGTATCTTTTACAAATATGCCCAAACATACGAATAATCAACTGAAAACATGAAAATGAGTCAAATCAACTTCTAGACATGCAATACAATATCTGGAATTATTTATCATTGAAAGAGAAAAATAGTGAAAAAAAAAAAGGCAAACTGAAAGATGAAAGCCAAAAGAAATGAAAAACAAACAGGCTGCTAATGGCCTATGAACAAGATCAAGTGGCCCGACACACATCTAACTGGAGAACCAAGAGATGAAACAGTGTGCTTAAAAACGTATTAAGAAACCACAGCTAACAATTTTCCAAATCTGATGAAAACAACATATGTATGCATCTTTTAAAAATGTAACAAAACAAAATAAAAAACCCTCTGCAACTGTCAGCTGTATCATCACCAAGACAAGACAGTGACGAAGAGACACCGTAAGAGCCCAAGCTGAGTGTGGTGGCGCCTACCTTGGAATCCTAGCTAATTAACAGGTGAGGTGGGAAGATGACAAGCTCAAGGTCACAACTTAGCAAGACCCAATCTCAAAACACAAAATAAAAAGGGCTAAGGATGGGGTGGGGGAGGGATGAGAAGGAAAAGAAGACACAAGTAGTAGCAGCTGGAAGTACTGGGGAAGAAAGCTTCAGTAGAACCGAACTTCTCATTAGAAAACTATGTGAAAGAAACCTCCAATTTGGAATTTCAAGTTAAAATATCCCTCCAGAAACGAAGACAACCACTATACACCCATCTGAAAGGCTAAATTAAAAAGAATGACAGCCCAAAATACTGAAAGGATGTAGGGCAACTGGTACTTGCACAAATTGGTGATAATATAAATAAAAGGACTAATATGAGAAAACATCTGATAATTATTTATAAAGTAATCCTACAACACATTATTTGCATTCCTAGGTATTTACCTACAAAAAAAGCTATCACGTGTCCAAATAAATATTTTTCCACATAAATAATAATTGCAGCTTTAATAATAGCCAGGACTCAAAAACAACCAAGATGTCCCTAAACAGAAGAATAGCTTCAAACTACCTACACCTTAAATAACACGGCTGAATCTCCAAAACATGCCGAGTCAAAGAAACCTTTTTCAATACAAAAGCATTGCATGATCCATTTACATGAAGTTCTAGTGCACTTGTATCCAACCTGTATCCCACTTAATTGTCTTTATTTTTTAAGTGAAGAGAAACTGTCTTGGGGTACATAAAAATATATAATTAGTGTGCAAATAACAAAACTTTCTTTTTAAATATTATTTTTCTAAAGGTGGGGTGGGTCACCGTTTAAACAAGCTCATCAATGATGAAAACAAAAAATGGTTGGGATTAATGGCAAAAGGACTTAATAGTCCTAAGTCCTATACACCATGATAGGACTTTATTGTACTGTTTGCACATTTGTCAAAAATCATGAAATGGTAAACACAAAACACTATTTTCCAAAATTGGCCAATACAATAATTTATCCATGAGTTCTTAACAATGGCATTCTTTCTTGCATTAAAGAGTTTCTGCCTCTTTTTCTAGAACCTCAGTATCCTTTATGACTCTTTCAATCAACAGTGCAAGAAGTATGTGATTTTTGATGCTGAATGGTAAAAATGCTATGTATGGACTTCGACCTTGCCTTACTGACGCACTCACTCTTGCGATCTGCCGATCATGCTGTGAGGAGTGCACCCACACGGCAAGTAAGCCAGGAAGCTACACGTTAAAGCAGCATGTGAATATCCCAGACCAGAGCTCCAGCTACAGTCTAAACACATGCAGCAACCTGGCAATGTGTATGAACAAGTCTTCAGATGACTCCAGCTTCCAGTCATCAAGTCACTGCAGCTGATACGCTTAGAGCCAAGATCATTTTGCCAATCCCTGCTCAAGTTAAAATTCATAAGTGAAGTGATTGCTGAGTTTAAGTCATGACAGTTAAAGGGGCATGTTATATAGTACTAGATAAATGGAACAGTACACTAAATTCTAGTTATCAAATTCAATACTAAATTAATTAAATACTTAGTTAATATGAAGGTATAATCAAAACTGTGGGCTGGGGATTTAGCTCAGCAGCTCAAGTGCTTGCTGGTAAGTGTGAGGTCGAGTTCAATCCCCAGTACCAAAAAAAAACCAAAAAAAAACCAAAAAACAACCATGGTTACAATAAATAAATAAAAAACTACAGTGAATATTTAATTTTTTAAAAAGCTATTACAGTAAAAGAAGCATTGCCATTAGTCTTCCTCAAAATCCTCTCCCTTGCTTCCAAAACCTGCCAGTTTCTCAAGTGGTTCCAGCAGTCCTCTTTCTTCAATGTCTTTAGCTGTGCTGCTGCTGCTGCCTTAATGTCGTGAGTTCAAATGTTTTCCTCACTGACTCTGAGCAAGAGCCAGAAGTCACACAGCACCAGGTCTCGGGAATAAGGTGATGAGGACGCACCACAATACGGTTTTACGAGTCTGCCCTTCTGTTGGATGGCACTTAGCATGCACAGTTGTTCTTGATTGTACTGCATAAAGACACTTACCAAAAAGGACTTTCAGTACTGCTTTAGTACTCGGCAACAACAATGGAATGGGTGTGTTTGAAATGAGAATTTTGAAGAGGCATAATAGCAATGCACTAAAATGGATAGATAAGACAAAGCAGATATAGCAAAACAATTTTGAAATTTCATTCAATTATTTTTGCAGTCTGTGTAAGTTTGAAAGTTTTTGTAATAAAATGCTGACTAATAAATGAAATTAAGGTATTTCCACACAAATAAAAGCTGAAGTATTTTGTGGCCAGTATACAGCCCCATTCTAGAAATGTTAAAAGTTCTTCACATAATGAACCCTGGATCCACAAAAGGTATTTACATTAAATCTACACAAAAGAAATGAAAATGGTAAATGTAAGAGTAAATACCCCCCCCAAAAAAAAGGTATTCTCTTGAACTAAGCAGAATTTTTAAAAAATCTAGTTGTAACATGTGCAAGTAAATATAAGACCACAATAGCAAAAGGACAAGGGATTTTATATAAATGGACATATACTGCTCTAGTGTTCTTACATTATAAGCCAAAAGGTGTATTATTTGCGAAGATAAACTAAAAGCGCATACTGTAGGCCCTAGAATAGTGACAGCGACCCTTTAGAGCTTTCAATGATACCAACAGCCCACTGCAGCACATATGCCATAGGGTCACCATCAATGTCCTAAAGTGACCACTAGGGGGTGGGAGGAAACACAGGTACAAGTTAGCAGTAGAAATCATAAAATCCTAAAAAACTCTTCAATTAATCCAAAGAAAGCTTTAGGGAAGGAAGGAAACATTTAAAAAGGAAAACAGGACACATGGAAAATAGTGAAAGTAAGCAAGAAAAGGAAAAATTTTTAAAAGAGTAGACAGAAAGTATCTTAAACACCACAATATTATCAAAGATAATAAATGTAAAAGGACTGAATCTTCATAAAGCAGATATTTTAAAAACTGATGTAAAAAAATCTGCAAGTATATGCTTGCTTTTTTTTTTTTTTTTGATAAAGTTTCACTACGCAGCTCAGGCTGGTCTTAAACTCACTTTGTAGCTCAGGCTGGCCTCAAACTTGAAACAATTCTCCTGCCTCAGCCTCTTGAGTGCTGAAATTACAGGCGTGCACCACTAAATCTGGCAAGTATATGCTATCTAAAAGAAATAAATATTAAATTTAAACATTCATCAGTTGAAAGTAATAGGATAGCAAAAGATATAATAAGCAAAAACTAACTATAAGAAATAAATGTCTACACTAAGGGACAAATGAGACTTTAGGACAGGTTATTATCAGATAAACAGTGGTATGTCATAATGATAAAGAGATCAATTCATCAAAGAGATTTAACATTTCTAAGTATCAATGCACCTATTAACATGGCTTTAAAACATATGAAGCAGAAATGGATGACAAACTCAATAGTGTGGTTGGAGATTTCAACACTACTGTCTGTTTAATAAAACTATGAGGCAGAAAAGCAGTTACATGGTGAAGGAGTACATGTATCCATACAGAAATACATGTGCCTGTCTGACAAAGGGCTATACTCCTCTGAATGAAACTGAGTGAAATACTTAACATTCACAAAAGAAAATCACAGCAGTATCAGTCACTAGAAAGACGTAAATTAAGACTTCACATCCATTAGAATGGCAACTTTTTTGATCTTTCCCATATCGATGGGGGGATCAAAGTAAATTTTAATGACGCCGTGAAGAAACCACCATGCTCCTGTACTGCTGGCAGGGATGTAAAATGGTATAACCACTGCAGAAAACTGTGGTAGTTTCTTAAAACCAGTAAATAGAGAATTATCATGTGGCCTATTAACTCTACACGTAGTACTCAACCAAAGCCCTGGAAGCAGGGACTCAAATATGTCTGTACACCAGTGTTCACAGTAGCCATTATTCACACAGCCACAGGCGTGAACAACCTAAATTTCTCAACATGAGGAACTAAAATGCAACACACACACACAGAGTATTATTTAACCTTAGAGTTAAATTCTAGCACATTACAACATAGATGAATCTTGAGGTCATTTGGCTAAGTGAAATAAACTGGACACAAAAGTACAAACATATGGCTTCAGTTCTGTAAGGTAATGGCAAGAAGACAAGAAAGGGATTACCTGCACTAGGGAAAGGAAGTAATGCAGAGTTATTATTCAATGTGTGCCAAGTTTCAGTTTAGAAGGACAACACAATTTCAGGGATGGAGAGTCATGGGCGCACAATTACATGAATGCACATTATGTGTAATATTGTAACTGCACATTTAGAGATAGTTACAACAGTATGTCTGTTGTATATATTTTATCACTATTAAAACTGACAAACAGAAAAGCCAAGGGACACATCATCTCTCAGAATGTCTACAACTGAAGACTGAGAGTATCAAATGTGTACAAGGATTTGAAGGAAATGGAACTCTCAAACACACAGGTTAGACTATAACACAGAACAATTATTTGGAACGTAATTTAGCAGTACCTTAATAGGTAAGTATAAATTTACCATGTGACCCACTAATTCTAAATTAAGGTATTCTAGGAAATTGAAACCATGTTCATATAAAGACATACAAAGAACTTCTTTTTCACAGCAGCCTAAAATTCGTAACAGTCCAAATGTTCACACCAAAATAAATACATAACCAAAAAAATTATGGTATAGATATTGTTCAAAAAAATTAATGAAACAAAATATGTACATAAATCGTAAAAACTAAAAGAAAACAAAACAAAAAAAGGGTATGAACTGTATGACTCTATTTACATCTAATTCTAAAACAAGTAAGAACTAACAAGCAGATAAGTATCATCCTGGAGCCAAGAAAGGGAATGACTTCTGAAAAACATGAACTAACTTTTAGATGCAATTCAAATATTCTGTATCACAATTCTGGTGGTAGTTACAGTATACATATTTGTCAATATACTTTAAAAATGGACATATTTTATTGAATATATATTTCAACAAACTTGATTTTTTTTCAAAATTTATATAATATATGGAAAGCAACCGTTTTAATCAATGGAAAAAGGTCCACTATGTGGTGAAGACAATGGGCAACCAAATGGAAGAAAATAAAAAGGGATATAATATACATTCTTGTATTATATATAGTATTATGCCAAAAGCAATTTCTATCTAAACCATATACTATATTCAAAAATGTTTAATTTACTCATATCTAAATCTACAAATCTAAACCTATAAAGTATAATCATAAAAGTCATAGAAAAAAAGACATTGTATTTGTGCAAGCATGTTGAAACACAGAACAATGTATGATGGACAGATTTACAGAGAGAAAGAGAGAGAGAATGAATTTCAGAAGGCTCCCTATAAATATTTTTGGAACCTACCGAACAGAAATAACAGGTGTTGTTAACTTGTAAAAGCTAATACAGAAAGCAACCTAATTTCCACAATAGAAAACAGGTCTCATAACGTATTATGAACTCTCTCAGTTCCTAGTCCATTTCTAAAGATTGCTTAGAGAAAGCTTGGTATGATGGTGCCCACCTAGAATCCCAACCAAGTTCAAGGCCATCCTGGGGAAATTAACAAGAGCCTGTCTTGAAATAAAATATAAAAAGGGCTGGGTATACAGCTCAGTGGTAGAGTGCTTGACTAGCATTAGGTCAAGCACTGGGTCTAATCCCAAGTATCACAAAAAAAAAAAAAAAGTCACTGACATAAAAAGATAAACAGATTAATTAGTAGTATATAACTTAGAAACTCATAGTTCAAAGATAATTCCTTACATTATAGTCAGCTCCATTTAATGGAGAAAAAATAATCTTAACAAATGGTGCTGGGATAACTAAAAGAATAAAGCTGGACCGTACCTCAATTCATATGTAAAAAGTAATTCAAAACAGGTAATGGACTAAAATGTAAGGGTTCCTTTATGACCTTGGATTAGGCAATGCTTTCTTAGACAATGACACCAAAAGCACAAGCAACAAAAGAAAAAAAAAAAGCACTTCAACAAAATTACAAAGTTGAGCGCTTCAAATGAAACTATACTGAAGTGCAAAGATAACCACAAGAAATGGTGGAAAGACGTGGAATCACACATCTGGTAAGGGACTTACACACAGAATATACAAGGAAAAAGACCTTAAAACCCAGCAAGAAAAGAAACCCAAATAAAAACTGTATCATAGTGCATCTACTTTATAAACTGATAGCAACTCCTCAAAAGTTAAACATAGTTGTCTATGACTCAACAGTTTCATGCCTAGATAACAAAATATGTTCACACAAAAGCATGTATACAAATGTCCACAGAAACATTACTCATAAAGTCTAAAAAATAGAAACAAACCAAATATCTACTGATGACTGAACGATATATGTAGAGTAGTAAAACATTATTCAGCCATAAAAAGAAATGAAGCACTGTTATGGCCAACATGAATGAACCTCAATGAACTTAGCACGTTAAACAACAAACAAGTCACACACAAAAGGACACACACTGTATGATTCCCTGAAGAAACTTGGTAAACTGATTTTAAATTATTACATAGTAGTAATAGTTCAAGAAAAACCAGGACAATTCTGAAAATAAGTAAAAGGGCAGGTTTGGACCCCCAAATTTCAAAGTTAATATGAAGCTATTATAAATAAACAATTTAACAGATAAATGGATAATGGTATTTATGGATAACAGTATTTACACACAAAGAAGTACTACCCCGACATAAAAGATATACTTGAGGCATTCGCAGGCAAATCGAGGCAACCTGAGAATGTGACATTAAGTGAAATAAGCTTAAACATCACAGTTTCTCTTGTATGAAAAATGACGGATGATATACAGACAGACACCAAAAACTTAAGGCAGATAACAGGAAGCAGGGAGAAGTCCAAATAATTCCACAAATTATCCCACTGTTTAAAAATATTTTACTATATATGTTAATTTGTTTCATTTTATACTATTAGTTTCTCCTAGTTCACTGCAGAGAAAATTTTTGCTTTTATCTGTTTCTTCTTTGTAAGAGAATCTTTTTTGTCTATGACTTGCACTCTGAGTAACACTTTGGCCTTTCTATTAAGATTATGATACACAGTGCATTCATTATTGTTATTGTTATTCTCTATTTTGTTAAAAAATTGGTTTTTCATGAGTTACTTTTTAATATTTTCTGTATTAGTATTTATTTGTATTCTAATTTTTAAAAATTAAAGAATGTACTATTAGTGTAAAAAAAACTTAAAAGCAAATACAAGGAAAAGAATAAAGAACTTAAAATCTGACACAAACATATGGGAGAGGATACAAATGACATTTTAAAATTATGTGGGAAGAATTCAGTATTGAATGTTGGAATTACTAGCTTTTTATTTGGGGGAAAAAAATCCTTACTTTATGGATAGACAACATTCACTGAAAGACACTCTTTTAATAAATGGTCCTGGAAAAAGTGGCTCTGCACAATTAAAATTAAAATTGGACCCATATATGTCTTCTTTTGGGGGGTGAGTACCAGTAATCAAACTCAAGACTTCGCACTGTCCAGGCAGGTGCTGTGCTGCTAAGCTATACCCCTGGCTGGACCCATATATTTCACCATGCGCTAAACTAAATTCAGAATGGATCAAAGATCTAAATATTAAAACAGAAACATTAAACTGTTGGAAGATAGGATAGGTAAAACTCTAAAAGACACTGGCGTTGTCAAAGACTTTATGAATAAAATCCCGAACACATACAACTATCTAAAAAGTTTCTGCACAGCAAGAAACCTAAGTACAAAAAATAAACAATAACCAAAGGAAAAACCCAGAACTATTAATAGAAAATATAAAAAGGTATTTCTTAAAAAGCACAATTCACAAGACTCATGATTTTGACATTAAAAATTGAGATTCTATACCACAAAAGAGTAACGCAATGGGCAGGATCTTAAAAGTTACTCTAACATGCCCTGACTGCACTATAAATAAGAAGGCTGGATAAAATAATCTATCAGATATTTCTCAACATAAATGTTATACAAGTATTTCTTTTCTTTTCAAAATATTTACTTGAGAGGCATCTAAAACACACAACCTAATAAAATTCTTATCTCTACCAACAACAGAACAAAGCAAATACAAATGGAATGCCATTTCAGTTTATCCTATTACCAAACATTTTAAAATCTGACAATGTTAAGTATGAATGAAGGATGCTGGACACAGAAATGCCTCTGTAGGAAATCCATTTACAGGAAGAATGTGGCAGTACTGTACCTAATAAAGATACTGTTATGAACACAATTCACTTCTACTGATCCTCCCAAGAAAAATACCTAAACTATAATACATTTTATACATGCATACGATGGAGTAAAGCCCAGACACTAGTAAAGCCAAGTAAACTAAAGGTATATATACCAACATGAATCTCTGAAAAACTTAAAATACTGAGTTAAAAAAAAAAAGCAAGCTGATGACAGGTATGTAAAAAAAACAACACACTAAAAATTTAACACCAGATATCCTTTATGAATACATGTACACATAAGTATAAGAATGTGAAAGGTACTCAAGAAGAACCTCCAGATTAATTGACCTCTGGGTGAGAGAAGGACTAGGCCTTGGGGTGGGAGGGTTTGTTACAAAGTTGATTATTTAAAACTGTACTTTTCCTCTCAACCAGCATAATCTATATTATTTGCTTGCTATATTGTCTTCTACATGTTTTTAAAATAGTTTATGATCAAAATATATGCCTATGTTTTAAAAATTCATTAGCATACAAAGCCAAGCTGCTTTGGAGATCACCTTCCCCAACCTTCTGACTTTGTACCAGAACTGAGACCTCTTCCTCAAGGAGAGCACCAAATGGAGGAGGATGTGGGTACAGCAGGAGGGCCTGGAGGTTGAGTTGTCCAGGTCAGGGATCTGCAGAGGCTGAGGATGGAGAGTGGACTCCATCACCAAGCTAGGGGGATGCTCAAGGACATGAAGATCAGGTCTCAGAGGAACTTTCTCTTCCCCTTATCCATCAAAAGTCTGAGATGACTTTTTCCTGGACACACCCCTCAAAGATTAAGCTCTGAAGACCATTCCCATTCAGAAGCAAACTCGTGCTGTCAGTGAACCAGGTTCAAGGCATCTGTTGCAATTGGGAACTACAATGGTCAAACTGGTCTGAGAGAAAGTACCCCAGGGAGGCAGCCACTGCCATCCGAGGGGTCAACATGCTGCCCAAGCTTGCCACTATTCTGGTGCAGGAAGGCCACTGGGAATATAAGATTATCAAGCCCCAGACTGTCCCTTGTAAGGTGACAGGCCACTGTGGCTCTGTGGGGTGCATCTACACCTGACCCCAGAGGCACTGCCGTCATCTCAATCCCTGTGCTCATGAAGCTGCTGCAGATGGCTGGGACTGATGACTGCTTTACCTCTGCAGGGGTTGAGTGGCCACTCTGGGCATCTACATCAAGTCCACTTTGGCTGCCATCTCCAAAATCTACAGCTACCTGATGCCTGACCTCTGGAAAGCAACAATGTTCACCAGTTCTCCCTAACAGGAATATTCATTGACCATTTGTCAAAACCCACAAGGGAATCTCTGTTCAAAGGACTCAAGCTTCAGAAGCCGCTGCAACAGTGGATTTTCACACAAGAAAAATGAGGCGAACAAAATCTGAAGGAAAAAACTAAGAAAAGATACCCTAATAAGAATACTATAAAGTAAATGCAATAAATCCTCTTGCACTAATGGCAACTTTAGACACGTACTAGTGTCTAAAACCTAAGGTAATCATATTTTGATCACTGAAGAAACTAGCCCCAATTTCTTAAAATCTAGTATCAACTAGCAATACAGAAAACACAGAACACCTCCACCTCTTCTCCTAGGAATGCCTTGTCAAATTTAGCACATGCAATAAATTAAGGCTACAGTAGGCCTTAGCACACTGTCCAGGCTGACACCTAGTCTTGTTTATTTCTATTTAAAATTGCTTTAAATTCTAAAGTCTAGAAAAATTACTAACCATACCATACACAGCTCATGAGCCCACTACTGGTATAAGTAGGCCTATATAAACCACAAGGTAGTTCATTCCAGCATTTACAAATGCCTAAATATACTACCCATGAGAAAAAACAAGTAATGGGTGTACACTCACACACAAACACAAATTGTACTATTCTCACAGAATCCTCAATCCAGGTGTAAAAAAATTACTGACTTTCACTTGAGATAAGTGACACCCACCTATTCTCCACTTGAGATCCACCGACTTTTAAGTTCATCTCTTCCTATCTTTCATTTGTTCCAAAAGATGTAAAAGGAATTTTAAGGGCAAGGGTAAAAACACGATCCCATATTGAGTTAAATAAGACTACAAAGCCTTTTTCAATTGTAAGATTATTTGAAATTGCAATAATTATGCAAGATGATCTGAAATGTAGAAGTGTAGCTAAAGTATAATGTAAATGTTTATCAAAAACTAAAATTAACTCAATTCCTCCAACCTATCAAGTATGGTATATTCCTACCTTAGTACCTTTAGCTGTTTAGTTTCCTGTTTTCCACTCTCAATTGTTTACATCTGTTTAAGGTTACAGAGATAGCGAAGTGTGTAAGACACTGGATGAGTATGAATAGACTTAATTAGGGAATCTTCTCATATCTTAAAAACTCTGAATTTGGATCTTAACCAGCGTATTTTCTACCACCAACACCGAACACACTGTCAGCTCACTTCAAAATGGTAGGAAAGAAACATGCTACCCAATTAATCTTCTGTGAAATAGGATTTATCAAATAATATACGTCAGCTACAACAGGAGCTCAAAAGACAATTTTTAACTCCCAAGCAAAAACTAAAATATTTAACTTTAAATACCATTATTTACAGTACACTGCATGATTAGCAAAACTGGTGCATATACACATGCAGAGGCACAATAAATAAAATTCTCAAGAAGTACTAAAATTATTAAAAAGCTGGAAATAACCCTTATTTCCTCCTATAGCTCATTAGCTTTATACAGAAAATACTGTTGGGCATTTTCAGTCTTTCCCTGCCAAAAAACAGCATTATGCTTAACATATGATAACAGGGAAGGATTTGTTAGAAACATGAAAAAAAATTCCTGTAGTGGTAGCTGCAGTGCTTTTAAAGTATCAACAAAGAAGAAAACAATGAATTTCAGACAGGAAGCTACAGAGTGCAAGAAAGTAATAAAACTTGGGGGTTGTAGAGACTCCAATAGTAGCTTGAAATGGACAAGCCATTCTTTTAGATAAGAAACAAAAGTCATCACATGAAAAGAACCTGCATGGATATACTGAGCCCACAGCTTGGAAATTCCTGTGCAACATGACTTGTTAAACAGGAAAAAGAATACCCTGAAGGTACAAAAGACCAAAAATACATAGCAGCTAAGAAAAACAGGATTAAACCCCATCCAAGTCAGCTAATGAGTTCAAGCAAAAGATTTTCATCCTTCCTAGTTGTGTAAGAAGTGTTGAAGGCTGACATACAACTTAGCTGCTTTGCTTACAATACAGATGCTGACTTCATTAAACAAAATCTCTTACAGAACTCTCATCCATGATACAGATGCAATGTCTTACAGTAAATTCTCGTTCAGAGCTGCTGGAATTCAACTTCAGAAACCATGTCATCCAGTACGGTTCTGTCCTCTAAAAGTTCTTCTATTTTAAATCTTATAATTTATATGGTTAAATTTTATGATTCGATTGTCATTCATCAATTATCACAAGAGGTCGGTGCTCCGGGGATTAGCTTAGCTGTTAGGGCCCGCCCTGGTAACCATGAGGTCATGAGTTCGATCCCAGATTAAAAAAAAAAAAAAAAAAAACCACACACAAAGTACCAAAACTAATATCTATTGTTTATATGTAGCTAACAAATTTAAAATCACACATTCATATACTATATATTTCCAAAAATGATTTAAAATGTCAACAGAGAGGCATAAAAGTTTACCAAGGTTCCAATTACCAGTCTACTACAAGTGGATCCGTTTTCATGCCCAAGACCCTGAGTCAGTTACAAGGTCACTTTGCACAGCACTAATACTGTACACTTGTTTTGAAAGCAAATCAAAATCACATTTGAAAAGTATAATACTCTCTAACAAAGCAAGGATCACCTTCACTAGACAGAACACAGACACAAAAAGCTAACTGACCCGCTACACCTGACCAGCTAGGAAGCTAGAGCTGACAGATGAGCCCAAGATGCTCTGACATCAAAATTAGTGTGCTCCCTCCTGCATCTCAACTGTCCTTGGACTTTCGTTCACTGAAACTGTTGAAAGTCTGAAGCACATAAATTTATATGTACAATTTTAGGGCAGTCAGTCACAAATATTAGAATCAAATACTAACAACTGACTTCTAGATAAACCTGATATGCAAAGATCAGTGCTAAGGAAAACCACTAACTTGACTTCATTCTCAGAATGAGCTTTCCAAATTATTATCCGTATTAGAATTTACTGGTTTGAGATAACTTAGATTAAAGCACTTTAAGTGACACTTTTGAGATTAAATGAAAATGAAAGCTGGCAAAGAAATTTACTGTGTATTTATTAGTAAATCATTTTATTTTCCATATAAGGAACTTATATAGCAACTTTATTCAAACATTTTATCTCTAGATATAAGTTTCTGGAAGATCAACATCAATTACTCCTCCTTAGTGTAATTTTACTTCATTTCCCTTATCACAAGAAAAAAAAGATGGTCCACTGGTGACAAGTTGTGAAGGTTCCCTTCTAACAATACTACGATAAACATTAAAATCCTCTGTAGAGGTGGATGGGAAGACTTCCTACCTACTTCCTGCCTAAGACTGAAGAACCACTATGCCACATAAAAAATGGTGTTACGTGAACCAGCTTCCAAATAACAGGCATTGTGCTTTTTTTGTTTTGTCCCAGGTAACCTGGCTTAACTCATAGTAGCCACAATAAATACCCAGTAAGTGTTGGCTGATCTTTTGCTAATTTACTGAAAATTAGTTCAAGCGTACTCCAATGCTGTGTGGTTTGAATATGCCCAATCAAAATGATTGTGTTGAAAGCCTAACCCTAACCCTAAGGTGATGATGATACTAGGAGAGGGAGCGTTAGGGAGATATCTGCCCTTATAAACAAGGCCAACAGAGACCCCTCCACCCTCCCACTACATGAGGTTACAATACAAAGGTAACCAAGACAGCAAGTAGACCCTCAACAGACACCCACAACTTTGCCAGCAACTGGATCTTCAACTTCTCAGCCTCCAGAACCATAAAAAAAGTATTTGTTAAATTTTTTTCTTTTTCTTTCTGTAAGCCACCCAGTCTCAGGTATTTTGTATAACTGCCCAGAGTAGGACATATGGTATCAAACTCCCTGGTAAACATTAGGAGTCCTTGCCCTTTAAGAGGAAGTTCACAATAAAAAAAACAAAACAAAAGCAATATAAAGCACAAAGTGTAGGAACTACATACAAGGCGCCTGAATGCTATACAGGAAAACTAGGGGACAAGACTATTTCTAGTAATACTGAGTGCCTATACAGTATAGTACGAATTTTACATACCTTCATCCTCACAAATCTGAGTTAATTTCACCATCCTGTTTCACAGATAATAAAACTGCAGCACATGAAACTTAAAAACAGGCTAATTACAAAAACTACTTCCACTGCACATAACATGATAGCTCTGATTACATTATCTTTATATTTGGCAGTGATGGGGAAACTGTCAAAAACCAGCCAAAACTCTTGTCCTGAACCGTAATGAAAAGAGCAGCTAATACCATTTTTATACAACCTTATGGCACACTACTTATTTTAAAGACCACTTCTGAAAATTTATTTTCACTCACAAAAATTACAAAACTAATTTTAATAGCTGCATATGTTTTTAATGTGTTTCTACATTTAGTCTATTCAGTATAAGTAAATAAACGTGACTGGAAAATAATACATAAACAGTAATCATTTAAGAAAACGTACATTTGGAAACACCATTTCAAGAGCCTGGGCAGGAAAACTTAGTGGTTTTAGGTAAAACCCTGATTACAATACTGAGAGAAACAATTATAGAATATTTTGGAGAGCGAAGGTGATTGAACTGAAATGCCCTAAAGTTTAAGAAATAAAACTGATTGTAAGTCAAAGACATTGTCAGCACCCAACGAATCCTATTAAATGTACTGAACAAGGAGGATGACAAAGTGTTCCCCATACCACAGACTTGTAAGCTATGAAAAAGGGAAGGCTTAAGATAATAAAAGCAGCCTACAAACCTCTGAAAAAGAAACCACACACAGTACTCTGTATCTCTGAATAAAGCTGAACTCCTGGGGGACGGGGACAATGTCCAAACAAGATAATGCCTGCACTTCTGAGCACACCAATGCTAGTAAAATATTGACACAACAAGACTTTCATAACTTGCATTCTAATTATTTCTTTGTATTTCTGCTTTTTCTTCTGTGTTTCTATAAATATCCAAAGACTGTAAATCATTTCTTGAAGCTATCTCTTGTTTTGTTGTCAACTTTGTTTTCTGGTTTTGGTCAGGATGACATGTTTAAAGGTATCTAAATCTAAGAAGGTCAATCCTTAGGATTTAGCAGCACCAGCACTAGTATTATATTCATTTCATTTAAAATGTGGTATTTTAGATTTAAAAGCACGTACTAATTCTAAAGCTAGGCCTACTACCTTTTCCAAGACAAATTTTCTTTTCATTTCCCATAAATTCTAAATTTCACATGACTTACCAAATAATCTCACTTTTCATTCTAATTACCTTATTTATTCAACAGGATTTATTGGGCACCTGCATGACTTTATAACTTTTTTAACATCTGTATTCCTTAAACTTTGTCATTTCAAATCCTGTTCCTTCTCCAAAAAAAAACCTACAAAATAATCTACTGTTTTTCTCAATACTGAAAATAGTGGAGTGATCCAAAATTATGGCTCATATCCATATTCTTTCATGAGTGAAGACTAAGCCATAGATCCCATATGCTACATAGTTTACATTTGAAAAGTACACTAGCTACTTATAGATATAATCAGACTTTGTACTATTTCTATTTTGACACGCTCACAGGAAATCATAAAAAAACTAAGACTCAGTTATCTTTCGAGGATTCTAAATAAGCCGATGCTTTTAGTTTAAGCGCTAACGCACTTGGTACATTCAACTCTGGCTCTACCAACAAAAGCCTCCCCACCAAGAAGAGGAAAGGGTCCTTTCCCTTTTAGAATTGAAGAGGAGGGGCATTGCTTGCAGATTTGCATCTAAATTTGAAAGAGCAGTCTCTGGCAAATCCAGTAACTCACGTTAACTCCAGAGTCCCGGGGACCAGCAGCACGAGTAATCTGCCAGCACAATCCCTGAGCTTGACACACCACTCCATTCGCCCTCCCTCCTCATCAATCCACCCCCAAAACCCCAACCCACTAAGCACTCGTCTAAATATGTCTTCCTCCGGATAACCGGCAACCTCAAAGATGCCTCTGAAGGATCTGGCCCTTCCCCGCCCTGGGCTTCGGCTGGCTCGGCGACCCTGACTCGGTCCAGGCCCAATCTCGGCGCCCGGTGCGCACACCCCGCCCAGGTCACTCGGGTGCCCTCGGGCGAGCAAACCCCTGTGCGCCTGCCCGGGCTGACAGTTAAAGCGCGGCCACCTGGGCCCGCTCCGGGGCCCGGCCCCGACTTGGCTCCGGCGGGCGGGAAGGAGGACGCCCACCCCGGCAGGGCCGCCCGGGAGCGGCGGGGGCGAAGGGCGAGGCGGAGCAGGCGCGCCCGCCGGGCCCGTCCCAGCGACACTGACCTGTCGTCGCCCCCGCGCCTGGGATGCGGCCTCTCGGGTCGTAGTCGCCCTCGCCCGCCGCCTCCGCCCGCCACCGCCCCTTTCCCGGTCGCTGCCGCCACCGCCGGGGCTCATACGGGACCCGCGCCGCCTTCTCCGGAAGCCGGGGCCGGGACACGGCGCGCCTGGGCCGCCGAGAACCCGGCGCTCGTCGCCAGCCGCCGCTGTCGTGCGCGCCGAGGGGCTGCGGAGCCCGCCTGGCAGGGGCTGCAGGCCGCGGGCGACGCCGAGGAATCGCCGAGGGTCGGCGGAGGCGAAGCCAAGCCGGAGGCGGAGGGCTGCACGGCGGCAGGACGCACGAGCGAGTGCGGGGTGGTGTGTCGCGGTCTCGGCAAAGGGGGAGAGGGCCCTGTCGTCTCCTGGAGTCACCCCGAGCCCAGCGCCACCATCTTGGGAGAAACACGGATCTCGCGACCGCGGCGCAAGACGGGAGGACTGGCTGGGCGGGCCGACTATCCCGGCAGGCAGCGCGCACCGCCCATCCGGGCGAAGGCTCCAGGCCGGGAGCAGAGGACGCGAGGCGGGGCCGGGCCGTACGCAGGAGGGCGCTGCGCTCGGCCCCGCCCTCCCTGAGCGGCCCTACACCCCCCCCCTCCCGCTTTCCGTCGCTGCCGGCGCAGGGGCGGGTGGGAAGGGGACCCGAGAGCCCGAGGTGCCGCCGAGCCCGGCAGGGCTGGCCGCCATCTTGGAAGTGGGCTGAGGGGCGCATACTCACGTTTCGGCCTGTGCAGTCAGTCTGCAGCCAAGTAGGAAGACCCGGGGACGCTTTGCAAGCCCCCATCACTCTCAGGAGGGCTGAAGCGCACCGCGTGGTCCACCCTGCTGAAAAACGCCTCCGATTTTATTGGGGGACGGATCGGCTCCGAGTGTCGGCCGAGGCAACGTTGATAGGTTCAAGCCCAGAGGCGGCGCAGAGCCTTCAGTCCTAGATGTCGACCCTAGCAGCCAACTCCCGTCCACGCAGAGCTGCTCTGGTAAAAGGATAGGGTGACCGGACACCAAGGTCACCCGCCGAGGCCCGCTGCCCACGCAGAGTGCACCCCTCGGTCCCGGGGCGGGCGCGGCGGCCCGGCCCGGGGGGCGCCCGGAGGGCGCGGGGCAGGGGCGGGCGCGGCGGCCCGGCCCGGGGGGCGCCCGGAGGGCGCGGGGCAGGGCCGGGCCTGAGCCGGGCTGGTCCGGACCCACATGACGGCTGAAGCGCTTCAAAGCAGAGCGTCCTCGTATTTCACACCAGGGTGGCCCTTTTATTTAAAAGGAGTTTTCTGATGAGGTCAACGCGTGCTGGCAGAGTTGCGATCCCTGACAAGTCATAGCTTTTACGGTTTGCAAGTGTGGGGAGCAGCCCTTGAAATACCGTGTGACACCCCAGTCATCTCATCTTCAAATTGTTCACATCGTGAGCGATGCATCGACATATATTTTATAACCGTCATTCCTGCTGTATAAAGTCGGGTATAGCCACCGATAGCCAACTCTGAAAAAGTTAACCAACTGTACAACAATAAGCAAGAGAATTTTAAGTTCTAGGAAATCTGAAGGCGAATGACAGTAGTAACCCAGATCTGATTTTGAAGCATTTTTAAAATATTTTCATTTCTCCCTCATTAGAGCTACACATCTGGAAACTTTACTGGTATAGTTCATGGCAAGAACTAGTTAGAATAATAATCCTTTGAGGGTTTATCTTTGCAAATTATTAAAAGACAACAGGATGAAAACTTCCAAGACTATTAGAATAAAAGCAAACAAGTGGAGATATTTTAAACTATTTTACTTCCTAACTAGAAACTGCCTGAATAAATGAAATGTAGTTTTATAGTAGCCAGAAGTATCAAAATCAACCAAAACCTATGGATTCTAAAAGTATTAAAGAGACTTAGAGAAATAATACTGCTGTTAGATGTCAAAAAGTCTCTCCAGTTCTTTACTAAGATCAAAGGGGAACCCGATTCCTATTAGAAATCTGGAGAAATTACCTAATGACCTTTTTAGTTCATTAGTGTCATTTAGTGTCACTTCTTACGAGTGAACTTGATTGATTGAGGAGCTCACTCTTTCTTGATATATCCATTTCAAATTTAGAAATGTTTATTGGTAGAAATTACCGGCATGTGTATTGTCTGGAATGCACAGAATCACAACAGTGTCCCCCTCCCCTTGTGTCAGTTGGTTTTTCTACCATATCAGAACCATAACGTTTCCATCAGCTATGTTCTCCCACACAAACAATTTAGTATCTAAGTGTGCAGCAAATTCTCTAGACTCCTTGTGCTAATGAGAGTTGTTTCTAATAATTTTCTCATTTGACCTGCTGAGTAAACAAAGCAGTTTAATTGTGTAAGCACATGGATTTGTTCCTTGAACAGACTTTGCACTTCTGTTTAACCTAGAACTGTGTCAGGCCTTGAGAAACAGTAAAAGATCAAAAATCTCTATCCCTGCTTCAAGAAAGCAGTTCAAAAGGAAATAAAACTATGTATACTTTTTCAGCAATTATGAGGGTTGTCTACTAGTATGTATCTACTAATCCCGCCAGCTTTTTAAAGTGAAACATACTGCCCTAAACTGCTGGTGTATCTGGTTTTTTGACAGAGCTGTTTTGTGGCTTAAGGTTTCTTGATGTGAATCACAGCACATGAGTAAAAGTGCAAAGCCTTTTTTTTTTTTAATTACCCAGAATACCCCAGGATCAGAAATCTAAGAGTCTAGAAGAGTAAAAGCTTAGCTAGGATGATATTCACTGTCACTGCTTTTCGGCCACATCAAAATAGTATTATTTAACCATTATAAGACTGTAAACCTTCAATATATGAGTAACCACTGCTATTCAAGAAGTACTATTGAAGTAAAGTTAGCTCCATGTAGAACAGCCAGGCATGTAAGTGCTTTAAAAAAAAAAATTTTTTTTTTTTTTTTTGGTGGCACTAGAGATTGAACCCAGGGCCCTTGCACTGGGCTGCATTTGTTTTTAATTTAATCTTTATTTTTTATATTTTTTTTTTACTTATTTTGAGATGGGTCACTATATTCCCCAGGTCCGGCTCAAATTTGTAATCCTCTTGCCTCATCCCTCCACAATGCAGTCAAAACTTCGTTAGTCCTAGTAGTAGTACTATTAATATTATGTAAATCATCATTAATGTATATCATTATTTATCATTACGCATTTCAAGTATGCTTGCATTCATTCCCAATCTGTAAATTTACATTCCTCCTGACTTGTCTTAAGATATGAACCATTCTTTCTCCTTTCTACAGCTAATATTTTTTCACAGGGGTTAGGCAGTACCCTGTTGCTCTCCTATCCATAAATTTTCCATCTTTTGTCCCCAGTTTTGTTTGGTTTTGGAGACAGGGTCTCCCTGTGTAATGCAAGCTGACCTTGAACTCACTTATGTAGCTCAGGCTGTCTTTGAACTCCAGGCAATCCTCCCACTTCAACCTCCCAAATGCTAGAATTATATAGGTGTGTGCCACCATACCTGGCTTGTCCCCTCTCTTTAAAAAGTTGTCTGTGCCTAGGTTCCCATTTTCTCCCAAGTTCCTGTTCAACACCTAAAATTTACCACCTGTCTCCTTTTTACTGTTTAATTACTTGTATCAATGTCAGATTTTCATAATAGCCAGTTTCCAAAGTATCAAACCACTGCCTCCTGGGAACCGCTTCTTTGGTTCCATCACTACATTTTCTCCTCTAGCTTTGCTGTCTTGGGCCACTCTTCCTCTGGTCTCTTATACAGATGTTTCTGCCTGTCCAACTTTGGTTGCATCTTCCAGGTTGTGCTCTAAAAGAAGTGGAGGTAGTCCTAAAGGTGGCATGTACCTGGAGTTGGAGCTATTCAGGAGGATGAGTCAAGAGACTGTTGGAATCCAGGAGTTCAAGAGTTCAAGGCCAGCCTAGGCAACATAGGAAGACCTTATCTCAAGAAGGAGGGGAGTAGAAAAAGAAGAAATAGAACAATCCTTCCTGTTTCCCTTAGTTCCTTTCTGGTGATTGGAATGTGGCTGTATTAATGAGCTATGTTGGAGGGTTTGAATGATGCCCTCTCCAAAATTCATGTTAAAGCTTAATCCCCATTATGGTGGTATTATAAGACAAGGCCTTTGGGGAAGTGATTACAGCATAAGAGATCTGCCCTCGTGAATGGATTCATTTCTTGTAAAAAAAACTGGAAGGGCCAAGTGTGGTGGCACACACCCTTAACCCCAGCACTCAGGAGGCTGAAGCCAAAGGATTGCTGTGAGTTTGAGTCCAGCCTGGGCTACATAGTGAGTTCAAGTCCAGCCTGAACTATATAGGAAGACCCTGTCTCAAAAGCCCCCCACTGCCCCCGAAAAAAGAGCTAGAAGGAACTACTTTAGGCCCTCCTTGTCCTTCCGTCACATGACGGCACAGCATACCTTCACTGTGGAGAACACACGGTACCACCTTGGAAAAGGAGTGGCTCTTGTCACAATAGAGCCTCCTGGTGTAGCAGAAGATGCCCCTCCCACCAAGGAATACACTTCAGTCTGTTGATTGCCCAGGTAACAGTTCCAGTTCCTGTTACTCTTGTTTCTGAGAAACAGCTGGTCACTGCGATGCATATTGTAAGGACCATTCCCCAGTTGACAAGCCATTCTGCCTATGCACTTCCTGCTTGCTTATCTCATATAAGCCCTATACCACCAAAGATCAGGGCCTGGTATTCTAGGAATGACCCCCATCAGTGCCCAATGAAGTAAATAAACCTTACTTTTTAGTCCCTTAATATTCCTAAACTGGGCTGTAAATTCCACAAGGGCAGGGCCATATTGCTCCGTTCACTCTGTTATCCCAGTACCAAGAATGTCTTCACTGTAGATTTTAAGTAAAGAAACGAATATGATCACATTGCTTACTTTGGGGACCCTGTCAGTGGCTTATCACGGCCTTCTGAATAGGGCATAGGGAAGAGCAGTGCCTGCTGGGTGCTTGACCTCCCTTCCACGCCTGTCTCCCCACACGCCCCTGAGCCCGCTGTCCACGCGGTATTTACGCCCCTGAGAGCCACTCGGGGCCATTTTGAATATAGTTCCCTCCCGCTTTGGGCAGGTCCAGAGAAGCCACTTGGATCTGCTCAAGCGGGGTTCTTGCCCAGACCCATGTGCTGCTGCTGCTTCTCCCTCCCCTTCCTCCCATCATCTCCACTTAGGGCTCCTGAAGAGATAGACACCCAGACTTCCTGTATCCCAAGACCTGTGTAGATGGCGGATATGGGAGTGAGTGTGAACAGAGGTAAGGGAGAGGGGAAAATGTGAGACCTAAGACCCGTGTGCCTAGTTGGACCATTTACCCCGCTAACCCGCTAAGATGGTGTCTCTGGGAGTATTTCACCCTTCAGCTGCCTGAGATACACAGGGAACCGGGTGCCTGCTGACGCAATGCAACAGGGACAGCAAGGTCACACAAACTGACTAGAGAAAGTCTTTACTTGTAAACACCAATAACCAAGAAACGATGTAAAACATCTCTTAGAACCATAGTGTATGAATCAGATATTTGAGGGTTCAACCAATTCCACTAATTGCAATTATAGCCTCGGCTATGTAAGCAATCAATCAAAAACCTGGAAGCGCGATCAACTCGGGCTTCCCCCTTGGTCAGTTGAGGCTCCGCCTGCCCTCACCCGGCGAGAGTAGGTGGGGAAGGAAAGCGTTTCATTGCTGCTGCTACTCTGAGCTTACTGAATAAAACAGTTCCACTCGAATCAATGAAGCAACCCTGAGGAATTTTTTCTTTCTGACAAGTGTATCGTTTGAGTTCTTTGAAATCATTCGTATGTACATATGTCTATTCTCAAGTTAAACATGTATACTGACTTTAACAGGGATTCTGATGAAGTAGTCTTAAATGCAAGGACAAACACCAATTAAAATCTTGATGTTAAAAGCAATGCAGACATTCATTGTTTTACTTCGGGGTCTGCTAAAGAAAACATCTGACTGAGGAAGATTAATGAATATTGTTTGTAATAAGTGTTTTTTCCAGTGTTGCTTGAAACATGCAGAATACAGAATTCTGTTATTAGAATAATAAATTTTGCTATGTGGACTCCTGACATTGCTTCAACCAGAATTCTATCCTTAAAGCTTTCCTTCTTTTGTTGTTTTGTAATATTAAACTAGCATTTTAATACAGGAAGACCAAGATTTTTAAGATAGAAATATAAATATCATCCATGACAAAATATTTTCTATTTCTTCTAAGTTCAATGTTTTCTCTTGCTTTTGTTACATTTTTGAAATACATAGTGATAATATTCATTCTAGGGAATTTGTACCTGTAAATGATGTATCTGGCTTCTTCTTTTTTCCCATTCCCCTCTCCTCCCTTCAATCCCTCTTCTCCTCCTTATTTAGAAAAACTTTTTTTTGCTTCTGTTGTCTTTTTTTTCTTGTCTATTCCTTTGTATCCTCCACCTCCCTCCCTTATTCTTCTTTCCATTAGAAGATTTTCTTCCCGTTCCCCAATATTTGTTCTACATTTTGGTCCTTATTTACACCATCAGTTTCTCACACCAGAAAAACAATGTGGTATATTAAACATGTGTGTCTGATTTATTTAATTTAAGAGTGTAGTCTCAAGATGCATCTATTTAGCTAGAAATACCTCAAGATTATCATTCTTTATGGGTGAGTAGTACTCCATTGTACTTTTAAAAAACCACCTCACCTCTTCTTTATCCATTTATCTGTTGATAGGAATTTGTACTGTTTCCAAGATTTAGCTGTTACAACTATGCTGGTATATAAATGGGTGTGCATATATCACTGTGGTTTGATGCTTTTAGTTCTTTTGGGAAGATACCAAGAAAGGAAACGGCTGAGTCAGATGGTATGTCTAGTTATAGTTTTCTGAGGAATCTCCTCAGATTTCACAGTGGATGCTCCAGGCTACACGCACATCAACAGTAGACAAGGGTTCCTTTTTCCTCTCAGTCCTGCCAGCACATTTGTTATTGGATAATTTCTTAATAATAGCCATTTTTCTGGAGTGAGATGAAGTCTCGTGTTATTTTAATTTGCATCTCCCAAATGATCGGTGACGAACATTTTTTTGTATATCTTAGGATTTCTACTTCTTGATTTTGAGATGTGTCTATTCATCCCAGATGCCCATTTTTGGTTTGCATTTAGTAGATCTGATTTTTAAAAATGCATTTCATTCTAGATACTAACCTTTCCCTGAGAAAAAACTGGAAAGATTTTTTTCCACTCTGTGAGTTGTCTATTCACTCTGATGGTGTTTTTTTTTTTCCTGTGCAAAAGCTAATAAAGTTGAGATCCCAGTTGTTACATTTCCCTTGCAGCTGAGGTTTTGTTCATAAAGTCTTTGCTTACACCTGTGTCTTCCAGAGTTCTGTTTATTCTATCTTCCAGTAGATTAAGAGTTTCTGTTTTAATATTTAGAGCTTTTATCCATTTCAAATTTAGTTTAATGCATGGTGAAAGTTATGGGTTTAGTTTTACTCTTCAGCATGTGGAAAGCCAGTTTTCCCAGCACAGTTTATTGAGGTTATCTTTGTTCTAGTGAATGCACTTGCTCCCTTTGTCAAAGAAAAGTTACCTGAGTGTGTTTGGAGTTGCTTCAGCATCTTCTGTTCTGTTCCATTGACTCTCAGGTCTGTTTTTTTGTTTGTTTGTTTGTTTGTTTTTGTTTTTGCCAGTATCTTGCTGTTTTTTTTTTTAAATCACAGTAACTTTGTAGTATATTCTGTAGGTGTGCTATTGATTTTTTAATTGGGGTTACATTAAATCTGTTTAACAGTTTTAGAGTTATGGCCATTTTTACTAGATTGATTTTTGTTACCCAAGAATAAGGGATCTCCTTCCACTTTGCTATCCTCTTCCATTTCCTTTTTCAGAGTTTTTAATATAGTTTTTAATGTGGTTTTTAATGTAAATGTTTTTTACTTCCTTCCTTAGATTGATTTCTAGATTCTTTTTTCTTTCTTTCTTTCTTTGGATGCTATTGTGAAACTAATTTTTCACTAATTTTAAAATTAGTGTTGTTTCACTAATTTTAAAATTAGTGTTGTTTCACTAATTTTAAAATTAGTGTTGTTTCACTAATTTTTCTCTCAGTGAGCTTGTTATTTTTGTACAGAATGCTATTGATTTTTAAATATTGAACTTGTATCCTGATGTAATTTGATTATCAATTCTAGGAGTCTTTTGATGCAGATTTTGGGGTCTTTTATGTAGAGTACCATGACACCTGAAAACAATGATCATTTGTCTTCTTCCTTTCCTATCCTTATTCCTTTTATTTCTTTCCATTGTCTAATTGGTCTGGCTAATGTTTCCAGAACTATACTGAGCAGGAGTGGAGAGAGTGGGCATCCTTCTGTTTTTCCTGGTTTCAGAATGAAAGTTTTCAGTTTTTGACCACTTAGTATGATGTTGGCTATTGGTTTGTCATAGATGACTTTTATCAGTTTGAGATAAAGACCATCTATTTCAATTTACCGTAGGATTTTTATCATCAGGGGATGTTGTCAAATACTTTTTCTGCATTTCTTAAGATGATCATGTGATTTTTGTCCTGGGTTCTGTTAATATGGTGCATTACATTTATTGATTTTCATATGTTTAACCACTCCTGCATCCTTAGGATGAACCCTACTTGGCCATGATCTTCTTGATGATTTGGTGCATTCTGTTTCCCTGGATCTTATGGAGGAATTTTTTGGCTGTGTTCATTAGGGAGATTGGCCTGCAGTTCTCTTTTTTGGTTGGATCCTTCTCTGGTTTTGCTTTCAGGGTAATGCTTGCTTTCAGGGATGAATTTGGGAGTGTTGCTTCCCTTTCAGTTTCATTAAAGAGTTTGAGAATCAACATTTCTTTAAATTTCTTGTAGAATTCAGCAGTGAGTCCATCAGGACCTGGACTTTTCTTTGTTGATAATTTTTAAGTTACATCTTCCATTTTATTGACTGATACTAGTTTATTTAGAATTTTCAGACTTTTGATTCAGCTTCGGTAATTCTTAGATATCTAGGAATCTGTCAATTTCTTCTCGGTTTTCCATCTTATCAGAATTCAGTTTCTTGAAGTAAGTATTAATGATCTGGATTTCTGCAGTATGTGTTAAGATTTCACCATTTTGATTCCTAATGGCATGGATTGGAATCTGTTCTTGTTTTGATGAGGTTAGCTAAGGTTTGTCAATTTTATTAAATCTTTCAAAGAACAAACTCTGATTTTTTTGTATTGTTTTCTTAGACTTGATTGCATTAATTTCCGCTCTGATAATATTTCAGTATTAACACAAAGTTCCTGAAAATTAGTATATTTCCACAAATTAAATCTGTGCACTCATTTGGTGCAGTGCCTTGAATAAGTCTTACTAGTTACTGCAACGATCCTGGGCATTATAGTTTCATGAGTTAAGAAACCTGAGCTTGGAATAGTAGATTAGCAACTTGCTTGTCTCATGGCAGAAAACTAGTGGAGCTAGAATTTAAACCTAGAGATGTGTGCACCCACTTGTGTGTATGTTCTTATGGTAGCATGTTGCTTCCAATTTTTAATCATTCCACCAACCAAAATCACACTAGCCATGGTTAGAAGGTAGAATTGTAACCTGGAATAATAGTCCATTGATTCAAACTGAGAAAACTGTCTCAAATATTGGAATAGCGGAAAGGGCTGGAAAGCATGTGATCAGAGTGTCATTTTCTAGTAAGAAGATATACACATAGTGGCAGGTGACCTAGGAAACAGGAAATCAAGGAAGAGGTACTCAGAGAAACAGCTTTTCATGGCAATAAGTGGAAATACCTGTTGCATTCAAATTCCATTAAGGATTGACTTGGCAGACAAATGAGAATATTGGACACTTTTGGCCAACGTCCTGGCCTGACTTAATCCAACGATGTCTATCCCTCTTATTTAGAAATGTCAGGTTTCAATTTTCTCTGGCAAGCCACAAAGTCAATTCTTTGTTTTTAAAATGATTTATGTTAACCTCTCTTCTGGTCCTTATGCGGCTGATCTCAAAATCTTAACTAAATTCAAAAGGTAAGCTTAGTTCTCCTGTTTATTTTTAGTGGCACTTCTTAAATGCTTAGGAAATTATCTCTGTCTTCCTGTCTTTCTCCTGTGTCTGTGTCTTCAATGTGCACTTTCCTCTAAGGACACCAGTTGAGGCTACCTAATTCCGGTGTGACCTTAACTACATCTGCAGTGTGACCGTATCATTAGATAAGGCCACATGGTGAGATATTAGGGTTAGGATGCAACATTCAGCATCTTTTCTTGCAGGGAGTAGAAGAACATTTCAGTCCACAAGAATCACTGCAGTTTACTATGCAACACTGCAAGGACACATTCTGTTCTGTCTCTTGATTTGAGGAGAAGGGGAGGCAATGTTCTCTGCAGCTTACCAGTAGGTTCTCCAAATTCCTGTGCTAACCTCTAATCCTTGTAACAACCTCTCCAAACTCTTTAACAGGACAACGGTATATTCTTGAAGATATCGAATGGGTAACAAATATTTGATACAAACCAGAAATCTATAATCAAGTTTGGCACATGGGAATGTTCCTTGCCAGGGTGATTTTTGTGGTTATCAGAAATGGTTGTTGATTTAACAGCACTTTTGGTAATGTATAGACCTAGGCAACAAAATTTGGGGTTTAGGGCCTAATAAGAGAATCCTTGGTAAAATTCCATGATTAGTGACGAGATCCTGAAAGATTAAACCTTACAACTGGGGGCAAACAGAAAGAAATCAAAAAGTTCCACAAAATTGGTCAAGTGTGGTGGTGCACGCCTGTAACCCCAGCACTTGTGAGGCCGAGGCAGGAGAATGGCCTGGGCTACAAAGTGAGCTCAAGGTCCACCTGAACTGCAGAGTGAGATCCTGTCTCAAAAAAAATCCACCCCCCAAAACTACAAGCTTGAAATTTACTTAAGTGAGAAAGGATTCCTCATACCTAAGGTGTACAATGCAAATGGAAAATCTAAATAAGTGATGGATGATTAAAACGATAATACTGCCTTCTAGGATTTAAACACATGTATGGAATTAAAATATACAACAATAATTTTCTACAAGTTTGGAGGGGATGAGTTAGTGTATTAAAACATTCCACAGTCCATTTTTAATCCAAGATGGTGGCAAAAATCCCTAGAAAATTGTAAGACAAATATGTAATATAATTTCCAGTGTAACTATTTATATAATTATAAGAAAACTTCACAACTGTAAATAATAGTCATAAAACAGATCAGTACTAAAAAAGAAGAAAAAAAAGTATAAAGTAAGAGAGGTCAAAATAATTTTATTGGTAATACATTAAATAAAAATGAATTAAATGTTTCAAATAAGGAAAGATATAAAGCCAAATTAAACTGCTATTTATTTTTATATAAGATTAAAAGAAATGGGGGAAAAGATAAAGGATGAAAAATTATATACACTAACCAAAAAACAGCTAATATTACCATATTAATACTCTTACATAGTATTGACCTATTACATACTCTATAGTAACTTATATAATATTACACAATATTTCTGCAACTACTGTGAATACTGCATGGTAACTTGTACACTAACACAAAGTTTATACAATAAACTTTTAATGCAAAATCCTCAATAGAGAAAAAGAGAGATGCATCATGACATTTATTTCTTTTTCTTTTCTTTTTTCTTTTTTTGGTATTGAGGATCAAGCTCAGGACCTTCCACCTGCCAGACAGGCACCATGCTGCTGAGCTGTATCCCTGGCCCCACATCATGACATTGAAAGTTTTAATTCAACCAGCAAATAGAATTGCTTTAAATTCTTTTGTCTGTAATAATATGACTTCAAAATACAAAAAAAAACCAGAAACGGACACAACTCAAACATAGACAAATCCACAACTTAGGACCTGCTAATATGCTTCTCTCGGTAGCTGACAAAACAGCCAAAAACTTGGTAAGAATTTCAGGCATTCAATTTACATAATAAATGCACTAGAGCTGACAGGCTTTTATGACAGTTGCTGACTTATGAGGCAGTAGGTGAGGCCTGAAGACCTGGGTCCGAAAGGCAAGCAGGACAAGACTGGCATGGTCTCAGAGTGCAGAATTCCGATCAGAGAAAGGGGCTGTGACAAGCACAGGCTTGGTTTTCTCTAGAGACATTTACCAGACTTCAAATTTGCCCAAGGAGGTTAACTAGCTAAGTTGAAGATACCTAAGGGTAAAGAATTCTAGGCGTAAGGCGGTAGAGCATTTCTATTCTTTTATTCAAAGGAGGGCTATGAGCACATGTTTTTAAAAGAGAGACAAAAAACCCCACTGATGACATAAAAAGTTGGAAGATTTCAACATAAAATTGAAAATATAAAAGAAATTATTTCAATAGAGACCTGAAACTGTAAAACATAATTAAATGGACACTGTAGAAGTAAAAAGAATCCTATCTAAAATTAAGAACTAATTGTGTGGATTTGAGAACAGAAAAAAATATAACAGAAGAAAGAAATCATAAACTTGAAAATAGGTCAGTACAAACTATCAAAACTAAAGCATTCAAAAGAAAAGTGTGAAAAGAAAGGTAAGAGCATGAAGATGTGTAAAATAAATAATCAAATAGTCTAATGCATGTGTAATGTGAATTCCAGTGGAAGGAGAAGGGAAATGAGGCAGAAGGAATATTTGAAAATATAATGGAATTAATTTCTTCAAGCAGTTGAAATCCATCAACCAACAAATGGAAGATTGGTGAACTGCAGGCAGAGTAAAGAAAAGGAAAATGTCACTGAAGCGCATTGCAGTTGAACTACTAAAAACCAAAGATAGTGAAATAACTCCCAAAGCAACCAGAGCAATGAGACACGTTATCTTTAAAGGAGCTACAATAAAATCAGCAGCCGACATTTTATCAGAAAGTAGGAGTACCACAAGACAATGGAATGACATGTTTGGAAGTTAAACAAACAAACAAACAAACAGACAAACACCAGTCTAGACTTCTACACTCAGAGCAGAGTGGTCTTCATAAATAAGTTAAAATAAAAATGCTTTAGAAAAAATATTAGAAATATTTATGGCCATAGGTTTTTCCTTAAAGAAGTTCTTTAGGCTGCAAGAAAATCATCCCAGAAGGAATCATACAACTACGAGAAGGAATAAAGAGCCCTGGAATGGGCCCCTGTACTTAAAACACTTAAACGGGTAATAACTGTTAGAAATAGTTGTAATGCTGGGAATGTAGCTCAGTGGCCTAAGCGCCCAGCTGGCAAGCACAGGGTTATGAGTTCAATCCCCGGTACAAAAAAAAAAGAAAGAGTTGCAATGCATTGTTGATCTATGACTTGCAAAACTATATAGCTGCAGTATCAAAAAGAACAAGGATTTTGAGTGCTTAAATATTTGTAAAGTACTTATATTTCTCAGGAGGTGATTAAAAAAACTAGTAGGACTAGAAATCTAAATCTATGTACTTTATTAGTTAATGTAGGTATGAATAAGTATTCACTACAAATAAAGACAGAGATTGTCATTCTGGATACAAAAGTGAGGCTAAAATATAAGTAAGGCAGTTTAAATATATGAACATTTAAATACCATGTAAAAGAAGAAATGCAAAGAATACACAAAAGAAATTTTATTGATTTTTGCAGTGCTAAGGATTGAACCCAGAGCCTTGTATATGCTCAGCAAGTGCTCTTCCACTGTGGATACTGGCCCAACCCCTTGATTATTAATATAAGATATATTGCATTATTAACCTTTAAAGCAAGAAAAATCACTAGAAGCAAGTAGGAACATTTTGTAATAATAAAAGTGTTAAACAAATAAGAATCTCAAAATTTTTTGCACTTCATGTTCTTACTGTGTGAGCCAAATAGCTTTGAAGTGTGTGATTCAAAATGTAGCCCAATTAGAAGATGCAACTGATTTAAAATCATATAATAATAGATATTTTCACACAGATATCTTGGTATTATAATAATAATAAAAATCAAGGATATAAACTATTTGAACAATATGACTAATCAAATTAATCTAATTGACACTTGTAAAACACCTCACTTAACATTCAGCTTTCTCTTTTTATGAACATATGGAACAGTTACCAATAAAGTTACCAAAGTATACCATATGTTGTTCCCAATTAAAGTCCCAGAGGATTTTCAAATGATTGAAAACATTTAGGATGTGTTCTTTGACCAAAATGAATTTAAAACCAAAAGCAGAAAGATAAATGGACAAATCGCCAGTAATTAAGGAACACATTTTTAAACAACCCACCTGTAAAAGAATAAATTATATTGAATGTTAAAAGAGTTTGAAATGAACAATAATGCAGTAAGTCACATCAAAACCAGTTACATGCAGAAAAAGAAATGTTTAGAGCGAAACCAATGGTTTTAAATAGAATAAAGTTTGAAATCAATAATCAAAGCCAAGGACATAGAGAATTTTTGTACCAAAGGCCAGATAATAAATGTTTTAGACATTCTGAGTTCCATAGTTGCTGTTCCATCCACTCAGTCTTGCCATGGTCGAATTAGACCATCAATAGACACACTGTAAATGGGGATAATCTATGTGCCTAGATTGAAGCAAATACTCTAACTATAAATACGACTCACACACATATTCAGTGATTATGAATAACATATGCACTTTAGATCTGGCAAAAAGTAAATAACTTATCTGAGCATCTCAACAAGCTAAAGTGGGGAAAAAAACCCAGAATGAATGGTATCAGACTGTAACCTAGGCAAGGGAATCGTGGAGAGCTGCCTTTCTCTGCGATGCTATGTATCAAGTCTTTGAACATCAGTTCCACAGAAAGGCCTTCCCTGGCCTCTATATATTAAGTTAATATTGCCCCTCCTTCCACTTGTGCATCTTTTCTAGGACAGTATTTACCATTACGTGAATTATGTTAAATTTTTAATACTTGTCTTTTCTTTCCATCTCACCTACTAAATAGAAAATTCTATCAAGGCTGCATCTTCAGCATCTAGAACACTAGCTGGCATAAAGTAAGTGTTGATAATCCTTTGTTACACACCTGAGTGAGTGATAGGGAAAGAGGTTCGAAGTCAGAAGTGCCTGAGCTCAAGAAGTGACACAGAACGAAGTGTGTGAAGGTCTATTCTTGGTCACACTTGGTCTCCCGGGAAAACACATCGCCTCTGCACCCAGGCGGATAGGAGACTCTAGCTGATCCTTCGTGGCTCACATTGTAGCGGCGCTCTTCTCTGCAGGGACAGCAGAAAACGCCATTATCTGATGACGACCATGCCGTCTATTCTTTGGGTTGGCCTTTTTCATTCATAATTAGATTGTGAAGTATATTAACAATATAGTATGCACATCTGCTTATTCACTTGCACTGTAATACAGTGTTAATGTACTATAACTTCTGCATCTTTTTCATTTGAGTTCTGCCATGTATTTGGGTATAATTAGTAATGCTGTTACGAAAATTCTTGAAGTGAACGTAACCTGTTGCTTTCTGAATTGTGAAAAATTCTACCATAGGAACAGTTTCCCAGGTCCTTTGGCTTCCTTATTATAGTTCACTTGTGACCTTTGGTAGCTGCTTGCTTAACTCTATTCTTTCACTAGATAGCACTATTCCATCCAAAATAATCTTCACTTTCCTTATTGTTCTATCAGTGATCATTTGCCAAGAGGAGATATTGGAAGGATCAATAAGATTTGAGATTCCTGAAGTCCTCAGAGCCCCTTTGGAGATGTGTACTAGATGCTCTTTCTGTGGGTTTATAGATATGGGACCCAGATACATCATAGATAAACATTATCAATCATAAATTAAAATCTCATTTAAGTCATATAGTTTAGTCAAACATTGCACATTTGTTATCTTTCTTAACCAAACTGCTAAAGAGCAAAAGTAGCAGAAAGTGCTAGCAGTGACTTTGGATTGTTAATATCTAGATTACTTAATATATAGGTGATTTATTTAATAGCCTCCCTGGCTCTAGCCAGAGTCTGGATCAATGGGTCTGAATTAGAGCACAGGAAACTGTGTTTTCAGTCAGTGTACAAAGAAGACTGACAGGTGTTCTTTAAACCACATGGTGGCAAAGCTATCAATAGGCAGTGGCAGAAGAGGGAAATAAGTGCAACAGTAAAGAAAAAGACAAGTATATAAAGAGATTGCAAGAAAACTAAGAATGCTTCTTACTGGGCAAAAAGGTAAAAATCCAACCATAGAAAATGACTGCAGGAAGAAACAAATGTTTCTAATTTATCGATGATATAACCATTTACACAATCAGTCTAAAATAAACTACAGAAGTGATTTAAAATAAAATTAAAATACAAGCCAGTTACATCCTGATACACCAAACAACTACAAAATGTAATTAAAGAAAAAGTATTTGTTATGGTAGTCCCTTGTATCAGTAGCAAAAAAACTTTAAGGACCTGGAAATAAATACTTATTTTTACAAGTCACTGAATTTTGAGGTCATCTGTTATAGATTGTCTGATTAATAGAGCTCTACAAGGAAAATTATAAAGCTCTATCTTGAACAATAAAATAAGGCCCAAGCTAATAAGGTGATCTGTTCTTGGACATAAGTTTTAATAGAATGTTTCGGTTCTTCTCAAATTGATATACTAGTTGACAGGAATTCCAACCAAAACTATTCATGGTACTTGATCCTGTTTGGAAGAGTTCAGCACCAAAAGTAGCAAAGACATTTCTCCAGAGAGGAAATTATTCTACCAATTTTCAGGATTTACTATAGAACTAGAGTAATTAAAGCAGTAGTGGCACTGGGACAGAGGTAGACACATTGATAAGTGAGAATCTGCCAGGCCCAGAAATAGGTGCCCTGCATGTTTGAGGGTTTGGGACATGGAGGTGACATATCATCAGAAGGGAAAAGAACTGAAGACAGTGGTCATTTAATAAGGATATAATAAGATGTATCCTTATCTCACCCATTATTAAACAATTAAATGAAAGACATCAATGTCAGAAACAAAACTTTACAACTCACCTATAAAATGTTATATCTTTTATACCTTAGTAGAAAATACTTTTCTAAAATCTATGCCTCATAAACAGCACCCTCCTCACATCCACATTTTGATGCTATCAAAATTCTATTGAATCTAAAATGTGAAGTGTTAATTTTAAGACTTTCTTCACCTGACTGACGACGATTCCTGTGAACTAGAATAACATGCATAGCACAAAAACTACGTTCTCAACTAATTCTAGATTTAAGTACTATCCATCAAGCACTGTACATTAATGAAGCTGAAAACATTGTCTAAATTAGATTTGGTCCTGAACTCCCATGGCATCAGATAGTGCATGAATTAATTAGTGAGTCAGCTAAATTCTGGGGATGTTCATGTGTTCAATGGCATTTTACTTTAACTAGATTTCACCGTGATGTAGAATTAGATGTGAATCCTCAGTATGTATTTTAGGGAGTAACAGGTGAGGTCACTGTATTTGGCATCTTGCTGAAAGTAGTGCCCGGGGAATAAACCCTGACATCAACCAGTTTTCTTAGCTCACTGGGAGGGAGCATACCATGCTTCCTTGATCTATGCCAAGAAGCATTTCCAACCACTGGCACAGAAACTGGGAGAGTGTGCTGGGGGTCTAATGTCCCTTCCACCCTTGGAAATAACCCTAAAATAATTCCACGGGTCCCGATGTGCAGACACAAGGCCAGGCTTCAGGAAGTGTGTGTCTGCGGGCACCTTCTCCCCAGCACTCCTGGTCTTGCTGTGATGGTTTTATTGCTGTATTACACTTTTTCTTCATGGTGGGGGTGGGGAACCAGCAGCATGGTGATTGGAAATTTTAAAATAGAGGTGGAAAGGTGAGAAACCTATGAAGGGCCCCATGCTGAAGTCTATAGTTCTGGGTATTGAATGATCCAGCATCCAGTGACTTGTGAAGGTCGGGGTGGGTACAGGACATGTGTTTTGTGCACCCGAATAACAACATCAAATAATGCTTGGAATTGGCTACTCTCAGGGAGGGGAACAGAGCGAGGCCATGCAGTTGTGCTGGAATGCATTGCTGCCCCAGCAGGGACATTCTGAAAGCAGGCTTGGCGGGGTTGCACTGCCCAGGACCTCACTATAAAAAGTCGCACCTGTTAGTCGTGGCTTTGGCAGGACCAAGCCATTGGAGTTCTTCTGCAGTAGAATGCATTTGAAAGTGGTGAGTCAGCAGAGAGTCTTAGAATGTGTTCAGCGAAGCCATTGATACAACTAAAGAAATCATTTTTGGTTTCTTTTGGAAACTTTAAGAGAGTAGTTAGCTAAGTTTAGTATCTACAAAATACACAGAAATTCTCTACCAACAGATATTCTTACACTACACATTGGAAAGAATTGTCCAGGACATGATTTGAACAAGTAATAGTAAACAGAAAATGTGACTCAGGAAAATTAAAATGCTTTTGGAGCAAAAGTCTTTATCTAAAATGTAGATAATTGGGAAAATTTTACACTAGAGAGGGTAGTTTTACATGGGTGCATGCTTGAATTGCCATGAGTTGATGCTTGGTCATTGCATCATTTTTAAAAATACTCTTTCTTCTAGAAAAATAGATTTCTAATCGTAAGAGCAAGGAATGCCATAAACCTCAAAGCAATGGTCTTATTTCAATATGAACTCTGCAAGGGTACAAAATGATTACAATGTACAAATTATGGTTATCTATATAAAATAGAAATAAATATTTTTTTCAGGTAATAATAACCATTTATTTAATTACTACTGACTCTGTGAAAAATTCAATCTGAGTACTTATAACACTCACATTAATATCAAGAAGGTTCATTAGCATTAATACAATAAATATAAAATGAATTAGTAATGATTACACCATTATTTTAAAGCATTCCTATTTGTGCTCTTGTATTTACTTTAATCACCATCACTCTAAATAGCAATTAACAAAAGCTAGGCTGGGCATATTTAAGTAAGAAGGACAAGGCATATAAATGTAGCCCAGTGCAAGCCATAAACACTTTATCTACATTCATGTATCAATGTATCCAACAGAATGGAGGTTACTAAAATCAGACACATTCTCTATAGCATTAGCTAAGGAAATTAAAACCATTCTGAAATTTGAACTCTTCTCTGGTTTCAAATTGTTCTGAATAGTCATGTTTTGATTACAGATATTAGAAGAGGGCCTGGCACATAGTAGGAGCACCATAGGCATTTTGTTAAATCATTTCTGTGCCACCATGATAATACTTATGTGGAGAGACTACTGGTTACATTTGGGTATCTTTAATTTTAACTTCCGTTATTACAGAGAACTTGTTGATGACTACCTATATATAAGACTGGCGCTAGATGGAATTTATTTAATGGAGGAATTAGGAATAGGTGACAAACTGTTTTTTTTTTTTTTCTTTCGAAGGTAGTAGAAATACAACAGAACAAAGCCAATTTAGACAGTGCAGTGAATTTGGTACAGAACTTCATGCAGGTTACCAGGATAACAGTAATAGGTACCATAGTATATCTCATCTTCACAATAGTTGTCTAGTCAATTAGGCAGAGCGAAATCAAATCAAAGAACATTATAAAACCAATCGAAAGAGAATATTGAATAGAGTAAAGCAATTAATCATAATGAAGCAAAACTGAAAACAGCACTTGCTTTCAAAGAGAAGATAGAGGAGCCCCCCCCATATTTGCTATATTGCATACAGTCACCTTCCCAAGAGATGCTCAGACCTCTGTCCCCAGTTGCTAATGGGGGTGGGGTGGGGTTGGGATGTTTGATTCCAAGCCTGCGCACCGGTAGGCTCCCAGGAGACACTACTGGGTCTCCTCCTGGCTCACGTGGGAGGAGGCGCTTACCAAGAGGGTGGGTGAATTGCTTCTTTGTGCAGCTGCCTGGGTTCCACCATGGCTGTGGCTGATCTTTTGGGCCCCTCACTGGTTCTTCTCCTGGCTCACATCCGGAGGAAGCAGAAATAAACATTTTAGTGACTAAATTAAATTTTTTAAAATTTCAAAACCATGTATTATTATTAAAAGTAATACATGCTATTATGGAACGTTCTGGAGATTTTAAGAAATGGCTACCAAAAGGTCTTTGAGATCTCCACAAAATGAAGAAAATACTGTGTGTATGCCCAGACTTACAAGAAATGTGTCTTTCTTCTTTACTACATACTAGATACTCATAGATCCTAGGAATATAAAATTTAAAAGGCACCCTTCTCCTCCTTTAGGAGCATGCAGTCTACAGCAGAACACACACAGGTAATAAAAGTTCCGGGTTAGAATTCCGGACTGTGACAGCAGTCTCAGCGAGGGTGAGCCCAGAGGAGACAGGCATTGGAGAAGCCAGAGGCTGTGGTAGTCTTCTCTGCATGGAGAGACTTTGATGCCAGTTAGCAAGCAGAGGAGAGGTGATTTCAGGCGGAGGGAGCAGCACTTGGTGAGAGAGAACAGCGATCCAAGAAGTCATTTACTCTGACTGGACTTCGGCTGTCTCCACTTGTGAAGGACTTGTGGGCTCTGGAGTGTGAACATGATTTCATGTGTAAAGAGGACTTTCACACATAAAGAGAACTTTCACATGGAGACCTAATTTCACTACATTTTAGACAATTCAGTCCTTTTCCAAGGCAGATAATATATTTGCACAGATTTACTCTAAAATTTGCTCCTAATCCCATTCGCTAACCTTGGTATTCTAACCAGTGGTATTCTAATCAGCTATAGTAGCTTCTACTGTACAAATTGTGTTTAGCCCTCACTCAAGGCAGTATCTCTGTCACCAAAATCAGCATTCTTTCACCAAATGAAATTTTAGAACAGAAAACAACCCAGATAAACACAACCCTTTGCCTTAAACTAAACATCTGAGGACCTCACACCTGTCCACCAGGATAGTAAAGGTGATAGGTAGCTTTTATAAGGTGTGGGAAGTCTCAGTGATGGGGTAGGGGGAAGCTAGTCAGAGGATTTAAAAAGTAGATAACTAGTCCTGGGATAGAGATTCATGGATGCTTTCTAAATCTGAGAGCTTAATTACTCTTTAAACTGTCTTATGGCTCATAGGTGAATTTGTAGCTAAATCATAACAGCTAATGTTTATTGAACATTAGATGTTTGCTGAGTTTTTATGAGGTGCTACTAATACCCTGGTAACTGCTTTTCCCATTGTAATTCTCCAGCAAAGATGGTATAAGCTGGTATTTGCAAATTTTACCCTCTTAATGCAAGGAGGTTTAGGAAAGTCATGCAGACCAGGGGAAATAGACACATGAGACAGAGTGGGAGTCTGATCTGTCTAGATATGAAGGACACATTGAAGCATAAATTTTGTTTTGTTTTGATTTTTGGTACCAGGAATCGAAGTCAGGACCTCAAGCTGAAGCATAAATTGTATTTACCTCTCAACAGTGGGAGCCAAGAAGCAGTCATCTTTCTTCTACAATGAACACAATTTTACAATAAAACATTTACTTTGTTTGCTTTGGGAAAGGAACATTTGATATGGCTTAATTGGAGTCCCGCATTCCTCCAAGTGTCCCTGTGAGGAGCCTTGCAGGCTGCTTTAAAGCTCCCGAGTGTTAGGGACACCTGAGGACATGATCTCACCATCTGTCTGTGTGAGAGCACAGCGGGTACCGTTCTTTAACCACGACTTAACAGTGACAAGACAGGCACGCTGGTTACGGCCCTGTCCAAGAATGTGAATATGTGGTAGCAACCTGTTTAAGAACCACACAACAGAGACACAAGGTGCTTTTACGCTCACTGCTGCTCTGGGGTGCCTGCTGCTATTGTTCTTTTGAACAAATGCATTCTTAAACATGGGGACCTCACTCTTGAAAATCTCCTTTAAGACCTCCGAGTAGGCCAACAGACCCTAAACCATGGAACTTCAAGTATCCCTTTGCACTTTTTTCTGTGCATGAAACCTCTTATTTTGCCCCTGGGGATGTTTTTTGATGAGTTAAGGGGGAGGGGCTACATGTGAGTTTCTATATTTAAAAGAGAGAGGTAGGATTCATTCAGGCAACTACTTTTCACCAAACATTTCCTTTTTCTAAAGGCCAGCAGTTGACAGAACTGTTGGAGGAAGCTTTGAATGACGGTAGCATGTGCAGAATTGTTGAGGACCCAAAGAACTAGAGTAGAGCCTGTTCTCTCTGCACAGAACCAAGCTATTCCCTGGCATTCAGGAGCTTAGACTGAAGCTAAGACAGCCTGAAGCTAAGACTTAAGATGCTTAGACTGAAGACTGGGCAAAGCCTTGTTGGAACATCATGGGCAGGGGTGGGGGTGAGGGGCTCTAGGAGGCTGCTGTAGGAGGGAAGTGTGTAGTCACTGCCAGGCAGCTGACGCTGAAGACCAGGGTTAAGTGATGACTTCACACCCCTCATCAGCAGTGGCCTTGTATTTTGATCATAGGCTGAGAGAAGCTCAGTGTCAGATTAATGTTACTAGGACTAGAAAAAAGATGCATTTATCGGCAAATAAGAACTCACACAACCATTGGGATTCAGTCCAAAGCTTGGGACAGTGCGAGGTGGGTTTAAAGGTCCTGATAAGCACTGAGGTTTCCAGAGCAGCCAGAGGCTCCTGGGTCCTGATGAAAGAAGGTGACAAGTGTGCTGCCTGCCTCATGCCTGCTTGCTCCCTGTGGGACTTAGAGAGAGGCAGGCCTTGGACATTAGGGTCCCCCCACCTTGAAAGACCAGGCCATATCCCTCTGCTGCAGCTCTATGCAAGAACATTGAGGTGAAATGACAATTGACTGGCTTGAGCATCTGGTCCTGTGACTAAGAACTGCCTCACATGATCAGAGAAGCACAGATTTGCCCGAGTGCTGCGGATCAGGCTAAAAGTCAGTGTTTGACGAGGGGTCGTGTGTCATCCTCCTGTGCCCAGAGGCAGAGGAGACTTCCCATCCACTTCCTCAGGACACTGCTGAAGTCAGTGACAGAATCCACACACAGACGCTCTGTTGAGAAAGGTTACATTCACTGAGAGTGCTCTTCTCAGCCCCTCCCCAGGAGAGGTAAATAAAACTTCAGAAAACAGTTCAGTGAACACATAGACCGTAGATCCAGTAGCCCATGTCATCTCTGAACTAAGGAAGAGAAGATAGGATTGTGTTTTTTAAAGACAGTGTCTCATTTCAGTGATTATTGGTGTGATGCACAGGAAACATAGCAGTCACCCAAAAAGTAATTCATTTAATAAATAAGGGCAGATTTCTCATAGAGCTGGCACTATCCTATCCCTCCCATGGAGACTGTGCCTCATGCCAGGGTATGAGGACAGCCTTCTGTGCACCTCGGTGAGGAGCCCAGGCCGAGGGGTCTCCAGTGAATCCTGCTGTGTTCTCACGGGTTGTGTCAGGGACAAAGCGTGTGGTGTGACGGATGGCCCTCTGTGTTCCCTGGAGCGGTCATAATGCACCTCAGCCCACAAAGGAATCCTGGGAATCCCTGGGGGCAAGGCGTTTCTTTACATCATCTCGCTGGACCTGCTCAAAGCTTTTTACGGACAGAAATTTCTCTTCTTACCATTGAACACGTGGATTGCATTGTTTTCTGGACGAGAGTCCAAGTAGCTTGTTCCCCATGAACATAGCACAGTCTAATTCTCTCTCTCTCTCTCTTTCTCTCTCTCTCTCTCTCTGTCTCTTTCTCTCTTTGTCTCTCTCTCTCTCTCCTTGTGATTGTCTGCTCCCCAGGACAGGGCCAGCTGATGATCTTGCCACAGCGCCTCAGCCAGAGCTCAGTAAGTGGCTGCCAAAAAAAGACTTCTAAATGGCCGAAGAGTACGATGAAACAGTGCTCCACACCTCTGGTTATCAGAGAAGCATAGAGCTATCATCTCACCCCAGTTAGAGCAACTGTTGTGAAAAAAGCAAGACATAATGAGTGCAGGCAAGGATGTGGGGAAAAGGAAATTGGTGCACTGTTGTGGGGAATTTAAATCAGTGTAGCCATTGTGGCAAACAGGATGGCAGGGCCTCAAAAAATAAAAATGGAATCACCATATGGGCAAATGTCCAAAGAAAACGATGCCAGCACATTAGAGGTCCACAGTCCTGTGTTTCCTACAGTAGTATTCACAATAGCCAAAGTATGGAACCAACCAAGTGTGTCTGAGTGGATAAAGAAAATGTGATATATTTACAGTGAGGTATTATTCAACCATAAAAAGCATGAAGTCCTGTCATTTGCCTCAAAATAGCCGGGATGGGAGGACATGGTGTTAAACTGGGACAAACTGGGAACAGAAAGACACATACCACATATTCACTCTCATGAGGAGTACCGAACAGTTATCTCTAGGAGAAGTCAGACAGTGGTTACTAGAGGCTGGGAAGGAGCATAGACAGAAGTTGGATAACAAGTACCAAAATACAGCTAGATGGGACGGGTAAGTTCTAATGTTCCACAGCGTAGCAGGGAGGCTGTAGTTCACAGGAACCTACTGTCTATTTTATAAAGAAGTAGAAGTTAGGAGTTTGAAAGTTCCCAAGACAAAGAGTGATAAGGAGAAGAAAAAGTTCATATTCTGATTTGTCAGTACACATTGTATACATGTACTGAATGATCACGCTGTAGCCTATAAATGCACAGAATTGTTATGTGTCAGTTAGAAAGAAAAATGAAAATTAAAAGGAGACTGCCCGGGAGATGGGGCTGGGTCTTAGACACACTGAGGTTGGACAGGGTCGGTTCCTCTTTCTGGCTGCTAAACTCTTACCTATTTGGAAAGCAGCAGCCACTTCATGATTTCCCAGCCCCTGCGCTATTTAGGAGGCTCATCAACTGGGACGGGGGGGCCTGTGCTGTGAGAACTCCTTCCTGCTGGGACCAAGGGTCCACCACATAGGGAGAACTGGCATGTCCTCTTGGCCTTGGGTTGGAGGCTTCAATCTCTTGTTGCTGGAGGACAGAAATTGAGCCCGACGCCAGCTTCCCATTGAGGAGCATGGTAAGGCTCCCAGGAAAACAAGGCCAACCCAATGATTAGCTTCCTTCTCACAACACTTCTGAAAAAAATTGAAGTAATTAAATATGGCATATCACGACAGCATGATCATCAGATTTTCCACATTTCGTGACTTGATAAAAACCTATTAACAGGACATGTAAACTTGACAAAGTGTTTAAAAATTGTAGAAGTGTTAACCCTTACTGTTCGTAGTGGCTTTGGTCTCTTGGAACTGAAGCATTTCATCTTCACTCAGGCCTGTCTGCACCCTGAGGAAATGCCGACCAGGCCCACCACACCTGTACATATAGGTTCTTCACCCTTTGCCTACTTTCAACCACTGTGTAGCCAGGGGTCCTGTGTGTGGATCCAGAGCAGAACAAAGCTAGAGAGAAGAGAAACCCTCACCCCAGGCACCCGCAGGCTCTAGCTCTCTCTCCCCGCAGTGTTTCCGGTACTCACACCACGGTCCTGGAGGGAAGGGTTGCCATGGACCATCGGGAGGAAGGCTGGACACAAGTCAGGTCACACACTGAGAAAGACCTGGAAGAATGAGGGTGGCATGAAGCCCGGTGTGGCTACCGGAAGCCAGCACCAAGCACAGTCTGCACGGTTGCACCAGGTCTGGAGGACAGCAGGCCCCGCACACTCTGGACGCTACTGAGGTGAGCTTCCTCCTGCCTCCACCCCACACTGACTGACAGACAGTTTCTTCCCTTCTTCCTGCCTTCGTCATCTTCTGGTCTCAAAGGGCAAAGGGCCCTTCTGTTGGAGGCTGGTTTACTTAGAGAATCTTATGATAGTGACTTCCAGCCTTGTCCTAAAATTCACCAAAGACATCTTAAAAATTAAAAAACAAACAAACAAATGAACAAAAGCACAGAGGTGGCTCCAGCCCTACCCCCAACAGTTCCCATGTTGGATGTTGGCTGGGCCTTTTTACTCTAAAGCAGCCCCCTAAATGAGCCTTGTGCAGGGCTTTCTTTGAGAAACACCCTTCTCCATGGGGAGGGCTGCCCTCCTCGCATGCATCTTATTTTTAATGGCTCATATCCTAGTTTGTGAACCTTCCCCATGAGAAGACAATGCTCTCTGGACCCCTCTTCTCTGGATTCCTCTATCCCCAAGATTTCCTGAAGGCACAAGTCCTTCTTGTGCATTCCTGCACCTTTTCCTCTTCCACCCTCTGCTACCCAGGGTTTATCTCTCCTACTTACACACGCTTTTATTACCATTAAGACTAATGGGACCAAACAAGCACCCACCACGACCCTCCAAAAAGGCTGCGAAGCTCCACTGGCCTCAGTCATCACCTGTCCCCCTGTGCTCGTGCCTTACAGACCCTGCTTGCTTATGCTTCCTTGGGTGCAGAGCACTTTCCGAAAGCTGCCGGGCCGCTGTCTGCCGCTGCCTGGAGCCCGATGCCCACACCCGCGTCCTCCTCACCAGATGTTACTTCATGTTCCTGCAGCGTCATGTTGGAGAGGACTCGGACTCCCTGAGTTAAGAGAGTCCGGGGCACTCCCACTTTCACAGCCCCTGGTTATTTTCCTCCAGAGCACATTTTCTCTTTGATGTGCTTTCCACCTGTCTTTCCTTTCCCTCTCTGGGTTATGAACTTTAAAGGCTGGTGGCTTCATGTGTACGTTTAACCATTGTGCCAAACCTGGTTCCTGGAACACAGGGGATGCTTTAGGTATAGAAAAAGCAACTTTGTGAGCTGTTTTGTCTGAGTCACTCCTGCTACCCGGCTTCCAGATCCTGCCTGCCATGCATGGCTGAGGGCATGAGCAACAGCAGCGAGGCCGAGTCTGCAAAAGATGGTGGCTTTACGTTGGCCTGGCTGCCCTCGGTCCCCTCAGCTGGCCACCCAGCACATTCCCTTGTCCTGCGTGATCTCCACGCTACCCAGGGCTGGGGGAGTTCTTTTCTTTTCTTTCTTTTTTTTTTCTTAACAATCTCATTGTAAGGAAAACCAGAAGCTGATTTTCTTTCTCTGTACAGAAAGCTAGCTCTGCTGATGTTCGTCTCTGATCACAGGATAATCTCAGTAAGTCTCTTGAGACCTCTCTTTTGTTAGTTTTTACAGAGTGAATGAAACAAGAGGAGGACTCAATCACCCACTTCCTGTGCGACTCCGGTTTCCCTTAGAAACGCAGGTCTCCAGGTTGAGCCTCTCAGCTTCTCCACACGCGCCCTCTCCTGAGCGCAGGGCCTATAATGTTCCTGTCTAAGCTGCGTTTTGCTTTCCTTCTTTGGGGATAAATCTGCTAGCAATAATACTACCCCGCTGGGTAACAATGTACGAAGTGTACATTGCTGGTGTTTCTAATTACTGGTAAATGTTGATGGGACTTAACCAGTACTTTTAATGGAGCCCTTAGTAAGCCTTCCCCTCCCTAAAGCGGCTGACTGCTTGGAAACCTGGAGTGCACACACACATGCACACGCACACGTGCACACGCACACATGCACACGCGCGCACACACACACAGTGAAAATTTCAAAATTGTTAGAGCCTCCTCAAGATGTCCTCTTAGCAGATGAGATGCTTCAGGTGAGAGTTTGCACATTTTGTCATTTCTTTTATTATTTAAGAATGTCTTGAAATGTAATCAGAGTGAAGCCAAAATAAGAAATATAATTATTGCAAAGGAAGAGAACACGTGATCATTGATGTTAAATAGCAAGGCTAGAAAACACATGAAAATTGGGGCTGGGGATTTAGCTCAGTGGCATAAGCGCCTGCCTTGCAAACAGGCAGTTGTGAGTTTGATCCCCGGTACCAATTAAAAAAAAAAAAAGAAAAGAAAACACATGAGAATCACTTGGCTAGAGTTTATTTATTGGGATGCAAAACAAATGCTCAAAAATCAATATAACATTGCTACATAGATGTATACATACTACACACAGCATCCTGTGATGCTCAATAGTTAAAGGGGCTCCCGGTTCCCACAAGTCAGCCCCTCGTGTTTTTGTTTCTTCCCATTTCATCACTGCCACCTTAATCCTGCCTTTCATATTAAATTTATCTGAATTATTGGCAACAAGAAGGTCGCAGTTCTAACTTAATTATTAATCAAACAAAAAGAGGAAAAGATGGGGCAGTCACTCATCAGAGCACCGGACATCTGCTCGGCTGTGTTGGACTTTCTGCTTGATTCCTAAGCTCAAAGAATGAAGACCTAATGCTCCTGGGACACACAGGGAAGGTTGCGTGCAAGTTCCCAGTTTGGACAATGGGAACAGAAATAGGGTTCAGGGAGAAGAGCAGGTTTGGAGAGAAAGTGGCGCATTCTGATTGGATATCAGGACTTGTATTTCCAGAGCGCTATCTACACGGTAATTCCTGTAAACAGCCATGGTGATGCACAATAAATGACCTGAGGGCCGGAGCACAGCTGAAGGTCACCATCTGTGACAAGTACGCAGGAACAAGCCCGAAGCAATCTCTGAAGTCTTGCAAACAAACAAAAGATTTTTCAAAGGAAATTCATGTAGATATGGGGAAATTATTGATACTGTAAGCTTGGAGAGAGCTCACAAATTGGACTCTGCAGAACAAAAATAACAATAGAGGAGATAGCAATGAAGTCATCAGAACAGCTTGAGAGCCAGGAAAGTAACCAAGAAACAAGGCCAGGAGGAGTTCCTTGAAGAGGAAGGAAGTGCGGCAGTAAGTAAGGCAAGTAGACCGGCACATGGCTGTGATGTCCCGAGAGACGCTGGGGACAGTTATCTCTCAGAGTAATAGATGTGAAACTGCCTGCCACAGTCCAAGGAGCCAGACACCAGAGAGCCAGAGGCTTCAAGGGAGGCTGATCTGGAGGACGTGGGAGGTAGATGCACTGGGACACTGTGTGAGAAAGAGAGATTGGTCAAGCTGAGACGCAATGCCTGATTTTCCAACTGGAGATTAGACTGCCAAAAATGCACACATACATACATACAACAGGAAAGGAGAGGGAAGATAAGACATGGAATGAGAAGGAGAGAAGAGAAAACAGGACACTTTTCTTGGATGATTTTGACAAGCTGGGCATAGTGGCACATGCCTGTCATCTCAGCACTTGTGAGGTTGAGGCAGAAGGATCCCTGCAAATTTGATGCCAGATTGGGCTGCACAGTGAGTTCAAGGCCAGTTTGGACTGCATAGCAAGACACCATCTCAAGCAAAATCAACTAAAACAAACAAAACAAAACACAAGCAAACAAAACAAACCCCTCGGAGGACTGGTGTTTTGTTACAAAGAGAAGGGCCCAGAGGCTGGAAAGCAGTGATACATCTGTAGAGCCTTCCCTTTAGACAGTGCCCAAGAAAGTCAAGAAAAAGTGAAGTGAAGTAATATACTATGCAATGACTCTGAAAGCCAAATTGTACTTAATATGAAATTCAAGAATCAAGACAGCAAAAATTTCTCCAGAAATTCTTGGACAAGAATATGAAACAAAAAGGGTGGTAGGCTGCAAGGGTGGCCCTGGGGATTCTGAACTGAGGTGAAGACCTCTGTTCCCTTGGGAGGGGCCCATTTCAAGGGTCCATGGTGGTCCCCGGAGAGAAACTACTCCTGGTGATGGTTTCCCTGGTATGCCAGGGTCTCCCCGTCTGACACCCATGTCTGCACCACAGGAGCGGATGTGGCCCTAATCGGAGGTAAGGATTGAACAGGCCATCTTCATGTCTGCCAGCGCAAATAAACCACCGATGTATAAAGGTGATTCATGATCACAGCACCACCCTGATGATGATCTAACCTTGCTCTGTAGTCACTGGTCTAATCTATTTAGATGCCTGGAAAATTTAAATGGCCCAAGGGTAGAGTCATGCCTTTTGCAAGGCCCGAAAGGGTTGTATACTATTGGAGACCACTACCCAGCAGCTCAGAGCAGGATTTAAATTTTACTAATTGGCTTTCAATGTTTACCTGTGAGTCTGTCCTAGGCCTCAGCCCCTTGCCTGACGATGGGAGCTGATTCATAGTAAGTGAACCTCTATGAATCACTGGTCCTGGCCGAGACCTGTAGTAGCCTGTGAGGCCAGAGATACCTCAAGGGCAAGATAAGGCCACAGCTGTAGACGCTTGGCTCCAACCCCAATTAACAAGACAGAGACTACAGCTGAAGGAATTTCACTCCTGCAGTCTCACTCCTACCATAAATGCCATTTGGAGATGGGACAGTTCTCCTAAATTGGCATAATTTACTACTTGGAGAAGTCTTTGAAGAGACCCCCAAGGTCCTGTTCATTTCCCGTGCTTTCCTCAGTTTTTCCACCTTTTGTCCTTGGACCTATAAAAGTGGACTGATCCAGAGAAGTCTTTGTCTTAGCCCTCAGAGTCGTGAGCTTAATTAAAGGGTTTTGACCCTCCTAAAAAATCATATCAATTGTCTCATTTTATTTAAACCTCTGCCATACACTTGTTTGGGAGATTGTTTGGGGATCTAGACAGGGCCAGAGAGTAAACATTTACTGACTACCGTTTAGCAGGGAAGATCATAATTAATTCTAAAGCTGTGCCAGGGTGCAAAGGGCTTTCCTTCTGATTCTTCCTGTTGCCAGGAAATACACTGTGGCCTCTAAAAGACCTGTAAGAGAAGAGGTATTGCCATGTGCTTCACTGGCTTCAAATCCCTGCTAATCCTCTCCCTTGTCATCTTGGCTTTCTCTTTCCTGTTCTTTTCTTTCTCTCTTGGCTTGCCAAATTTGGGCTTAGTCAGTGCTGTGGTGTTAACTCAGCAGCTCATAATGAGCCGACTCACCCTGACTCAGAGCCAAAGAGCCAGGTCAGCACAGAACCGAGACCAAAGCAGGGGCGGAGCCAGGAGCCAGGTAGCTTCCTGGAGCACCACTCCTGGTCCAAACATCCTACAGCTGCCTGAGGGGAGAGGGCAGGGACGCCCCAGAGGTGATGAACTGCCAGGAGGAGAAGACTGTGTCAATAAAGAGGGAAGATCGCAAGTTTTATTCCATGTGTTCATTTGTGTGCATGTGTTAGAAAACAACTCTGATCATACAAAATTTTTAATAGAGTATGTTCTCTATATTGTCATCTGTATTATCTGGATTGACATGCAGTTATAAGAACTAATACAAAGAGACCCCATGTATGTTTTCCAAGCTCTCTCCGATTACAATATTTTGCAAATTTACAGTGCTTATGTATGTGTGGGTGCAAGGGTTATGCTTGCGCAAGTGTATGCTTGGTTCTGGAAAATCTATCACATATACAGAACTGGGTTTCCACTACTGCCGTCAAAACACTGAGCATCTCCTCATCACTAAAATCCTGTGTTGGCAACTTAGGACCACATTCAGCTTCTCCGCTTCATTTTTCATTCAATCCCAAACCTTATGCCTGGTAACCACTGTTCTTAGATTTCAAAAATGTTATGTAAATGCAATTATACACGATGTAACTTTTGTTGTTGCTGTTTTTTCAATCAGCATAATTCTCTTGATTTCCATTCAGGTCATTGTGTTCATCGAGAATTCATTCCTCTTAAGTGCTGGTTAGTATTTTATGGTATGGATGACTCAGCTGGTCAATCATCAGCCTTTCTATATTGTTAAATTTAAAGGGACCCTTTTCTAGATAAGCATACAAAGGGCTATGTTATTTTATTCACTCCGCCAAACTCTGTCTTTTATTATTATACCATTTTTATTGATGATAAAAATTTTAAGTTGGTGTTTACATTTAGCTTTTAATTGTTTTTATTTTCTGTTGGTTTCCCTTGGTTCTTGTTCCTTTGTTTAGTTTCTTGCCTTTCTCGGGTTACTCCAGCAACTTTTAATTTCATTTAATTTTATTTATTTTTTTGGTACAGGTGATCAAACTCATGACCTCGTGCTTGCCAGGCAGGAGTTTATGCCACTGAGTTAAATCCCCAGCCTTCAAGTAACTTTTTAGATTTGATGAGTTTTTGAGTGTATTTCTTTAAAGTCCTTTCACTGTTTGCTGTGAGTATTATAAATATATGACTTCTCATAGTCTATTGGTGTCAACACTTTATCACCTGTGCTGTGTGGAGTCTCAGTCCTACTTAGGTCTCTTTCTCTTCTTGATCATATTTCACTGGCTTGAGAATCAGACAGCATTAATATTTTTTAATATCTTCTTTTCTTTTATTGAAAAAATGTAGACAACAATGGTTAATAAAAAGCACAAACAAATCAACAAGGACATGCTAGTGAAAACAGACAATATAAAACTAAAAATGCCACTGGTTTCTTCCACTGGTCACAAGCATAAAATTTAACCGGCATTTAATTGGTTAACATCACAAAATCATTTGTTTTAAGCAAATTAAAAGTATTTGTTTTAATTTGCTCTGAGTCAAACATGTACACACCCACAAAAATGCTATGTGAAGGAAAGTTGTCATACATAAGAAGTTATATCCTGAATTCTTCAGGGAAATAGTTGTTAAAATTGGAATTAACACAAAACCAGCAACAGGCCAATAATTTTTGAAAACTAAGCCTTCAAATGCTGCCTGGTGCAAAGTTATACTGTAAAAAGTACTGACTGAGACTAATGAAAGACGAAGTCTGTATTGCTTTCAGCAAAACTGCTTCCCCAGAAAAGCAAATCAAAACAACAGGATCAGAGATACAGCTTCTCATATCTGCGCTAGGAAGCCCTGCTCACCCAGAAAGGACTAAAACAGCAGTACAGGAGAGAGGTTTTTAATGTTTCTTACTTGACCTGTTTTAGTGAGGTGTCTGTCACTTAGATCAAAACTCACCTTGTGCTTACACTTTCCCAGAAGCACATTCACAGCAGAATCCTCCAAAGAGGTGTTCACAGCTGATCCACCCCACTTCAGTTCTTTCAGAATCACCATTAGTCAGTTGTTCACATATCCAACCTGTGCGGCTGCTGCCTGCCTGCATCGGGGCTACCGCCAGGCCCACAAGGCCTCTGCCACCATTTGTCTTTCTGGAGCCACCACTGCCACCATCCTGTCTCTAGGCAGTGTTGATATCTTGGGCTCGATCATCAAACATGACTTTTAAGGCTCAAGAAGAGGATGGACGGCCTACTGTCTGACCCCACATTTCTGTTATTTCTCTTGTTCCTTCTTTCCGAATGCTTCAAGATTCCCCATTGTTTCTGTTTAACAAATTACTTTGGCCAGTCTTTAACAAGTGGTTTAACTTTGTTTCATCGGAGTACAACTTTCTTTCCTTCTCACTAGGAAGGATAGTGTTCCCAGACAAAATACAGGATTGAGTTTTTCCCCTTTCAAATACACTTGAATACGTGGAAAATGTGCTATTTTTGCCCTGGCCTCCATTGTTTCAGATGAGCAATCTGCTGCGATTTGAATCATTTTCCTCCTACATGTAATGTGTCATTTACTTCTAGTTTCTTTCAAGATTTTTTTTTCCCTTTGTCTTAACATGGATTTCTTTGGGTTTATCCTGTTGGAGATTTACTCACCTTTTTGAATCCATAGGTTTGTGTGTATCAGAAAATTTTTGGGAGGGGGGTCTTTCAAGTACTTTAAAAATATTCTCTCCTCTCCCACCTTCTCCTGTTCTGGGCGTCTAGTAACAGAAGCTTTAGATTTTTTTTTTTTAATAGTCCCATGGGCTCCCTAGGCTGTGCATTTTTACTGTCTTTTTCTCTCCAGTTTTTAGATTGTTGTTTAAATTGAGCAAATTATATTCTCAAGTTCAGCGACGCAGGCCTCTGTGTCTGGTGTTCCCATTTAGAAAGCTGCTTATAATTTCTGCTGTTGTAGTTCTCATTTCTCTAGTTTCCTTTTGGTTCTTTATAGTAACTTCTATTTCTTTGCTGAGATTTTGTAAACATTTTTATTTGTTTTAGGAAGATTTTTAATTGATTGTTGAAGCATTTATAGGACAGCTGTTTGTAAGACTTTATCTGATAATTCCAACCATTTATTCATCTAAAGTGTTGATGTCAGTTAATTGCCTTTTCTCACTGATGTGGTTTTTGTGGGTTTTGGCATGGTAAGTAATATTTTTTCCCCCTGAAAACCAGACATTTTTGTCTGTTTGGAAACTCTGGATTTTGTTTAAGGCTTTTATTTCAGTGGATAGGCACTCTGGAAGCTTAGTACTTGGGTGCTGGGTTACTTCTGTGCAGGGTGGTTCCGAATCAGAGGTCCTTGGGCCTCTTGGTTTATTGTTGGTTGTAGGGCTGTCAGTCTCTGCCAGGGCATCTGAGGAGTGGAACAGAGCCCCTGTTACCCCAGCTTGGGCCACCTAGTTGTCTCTTAGAGGAGGAGAAGAATCTCTGGCCCTGGGAGACAAAGGGACGCCCTGGGCTGCTCATGCTGTCTTAATTGCCTCCCTTGGCAGGCAGGGAATCTCAGCACCGGGCAGTGGCTTGTTTGCATTTTCCCTGGATTGCAGCTATGTGCCAGCCAGCTTTCCACTACTGTCACTAATATCTGAGGTAAATCAACTTAAAAAGGGAAACATTTCATTATGCCTCACAGTTCAGAGTAGTTCCATGCTGGCATCAGTTGGCCCTGTTGCTTTAACCCCATAGGAACGTGGCCACGGTGGTGGTGAAGCTCATGGTAGAGCCCTGAGCTCACAGCTCACCTTGTGGTCTGGGACATGAGAAAGAGGACGAGTCCAGGGTTCCCAAATCCCCTTTGTGGACCACCCACAATGACCTAGGAACACACACTAGGCCCCCTCTGTGAGACTGCCCTTCCCAATAGCACGTGGGGCCTCGGGTGCTAAAGCCCTGTCTGGACACGGGGTCTTTGGGGGGACAGTCCACATCCTAGCTGCAGAGACCCCTGGGCTGTGAGGCCGAGGCTGGCCCTGCTGTGCAGCTGTGGCTCCAGCGCTGGCACAGAATGCATAAGAGGGTGTGAGTGGTGGCTGGCTCTGCTATTGTTCTTCAACCCCACAGGGCTCCTTGAGATGCTTATCTGTGTGACTCATTTATTTGTTAATGGAATGCCGGCAGAAATGGCATCTCTTACAGGTGGCAGATTTGAGGACCTGAGGGGCTTTGTTTTTCACTCTTCCCTTTGTCGTGATTACTGATGATGTTTCAGACAGTAGCTGCTGTCAGTCAGCCCACGTTCCAAAGTAAGAATGCTGACAGCTCAGAGCACAGCCCCTGGGGATGTGGAGGGCGCACTGCTTGAGGGAGTGGGAACCTTTGTTTGTGGGGAGCTATCAGCATAGCATCTCCGTTATGGTTTCCATCTGGGAATGTTCCCCCAACGCCGCATGCATTCAGAGGACAGTTGGGTTACAGGGTCAATATACTCATCAGTGGGTTAATCTACTGGTCACCCCACAGCTGCATGTGCTGGTCAGAGGTGGGGTCTGATGGGAAGAGACAGGTCATGGAGCAAGGTAGGGGGGGACCCAGGAGAAGGATGCACCCCCCGCAGCTCCTCTTTTCTCTCTGCATCCTGGGTGCCACCGTGTGAGCAGTGTTTTGCCAGCTGTACCCTCTGTGGTGCCTGCGTTAGTCTGCAGATGTCAGGTATTTTGTCCCAGTGAAGAGAAAGTGACAAAGGCCTCTGCAGTGCATTTTGCTTAACGAATTGAGAGCAGAGCTGAATTCTGATATTGTAGAACATTAGAAATTCACAAAAACATGTTTCTTAAAATGTAAATTCCTCAAATACTTTTATTCATCCAGCTTGAGCTCCTAGTTAAACATAAACCATCAGAATTTTACTCTAAAGAAAAAAGAACCACAAGTTCGGCCATAGCAGCCACCCATAGCAGAGGACAGGACCTGGGTGCTCAGCAAAGCCATTTGCAGTATAAGGAGCTTTCCGTTTTAGGGAAATTGTGGCGTTAGGCGTGTTTGCAGTTTTCAGAGAGCTTCCTTTCTGTCTCCACACCCAGAATGGGCTCTAATATTGAGGATTATTGACATCTGACTTTGCTTTTCCACAAATTTTTGCTGTTTACATCATTTGCATTTCTTTGTAATTTTTCTTGTAATTTTTTTTTTTTTTTTGTCTTTTAGAAACAGGGCTCACTATGTAGTTCAGGTTGGCCTTGAGCTCACTTTGTAGCTGAGGCTGGTCTCAAACTCCCAATAATCCTCCTGCCTCAGCTTCCCGAGTTCTGGGATTACAGACATGAGCCGTCATGCCTCTCCTTGTAAATTTCTATCTTCGGTTTGTAGCCTTTTGTTGGGACCTGAACAGACCAGTGTTGAGATAGGGTTAGCTTGAACAAAACCTCAAGCATAGTCTCCTAACATAAATGAGGCCAAAGACAAGGAAGCTGGGTACCATCCTGGAGGAAAGAAAGACAATTTCCTCTGTGAACTCTTAGATACACCCCCAGTACTTACATTCTTGCTGGATGATGTTCCTTACATTAAGCTGGCTGAGTTCTGATGTAATTTGTTACTATGGAGATTTCCTAATCGTCTAAGGAGGCTGCAGAGTGCTGTCAGATGGTCAGTAAGGAAACTGTGTAGTTTTTCAAACAATATCGGATTAGGGGAAGTGACATTACTTTAAAATGAAATGAGAATTCACCTGTGAATCAGAACCACAGGAACATTTGACCAGTTAAGCCCCTGGGAAAAATTGTCATCCACAGGTGTCCCCAGATCCCCTTTTCTTTTGAAGTCACCTGTGGTATCCAGACTACTAGCTTTTCTCTCTTTCTAGTTTTCTTCCACAGCTCCAGCTCCGCACCTTTTATTCTTGATGGCTCTGTGGCCCCTAAGTCTAGCCATGGGGCCCATCCCCGCTCTTCTGGCCCTTTTCTGATGTTCTGATCAAGGTGTACCATAACCTTTATTATCTAAAGAATTTTCTTATCCTACAGATCTTTTGTAAATGTGCTGTGCACCTAATAGAAGATGGGTTTAGAGCATATCGCAGTGTTATTTAACTCTGCATTCTTACTGAGTTTCAATAGTTTTTCTTAAACCCTCTTCAGATTACTGTAGGATTTTGGTTAATTTCAAGAATTTTTAAAGAATTGATGTTGGCAAGTTTTTGCCAATGTATTCATTGCTCTAATAGGGAAGTGCCTCCCATTTAGCAAATGGGAGCCAATGATCTAGATACCTCTTGAGAAGTTGACCATAAGCAGTGTAGCAAATAGGGGGGATTTCCTTCTGCCATCTCTTTGAAGGCAAATACTTTTATCACTGTTTTGCTTTGTTCTGATTAATGGTGTTGCTCTATTCAATATTTTGTTTGTTTTGTTTCGTGTTTTTCTAGGAACTTGTTTTGCTAAATTTTTTCTCTTACCCTCTAATTCAGAAAGGAGAGAAATCCATGTAGAGACTCATACATGCATAGAACTTATAAACAGTTTATGAGAACTGAATATATAACGCAGGATGAAAAGAACAACACATTATGGTAGTTACTGTTAATATCCGGTTGTCTTGTTGAAGTGCTGTGTAGCTCACAATGTTCTGTTCTGATCTGCTCTGTTCTGTCCTCTTTTGTTTTATTCTCTGTAAAATAAAAAAAATAGGGAAGTGGGTTACACTTCTCATCAATCTACTAGTACTGTGTAAGCTTGTAATAAAAATGATAAAAGAATGTGCTCATAAAATAGTGTGTTATGTTTAATAAACATTTGTTGAATAGTTAGTTTTGATAGGCACTGAGTTAAGTACTGGCAACCCAAATGGGGGAAAAAATAGAACCTTTTCTTAAAAAGTTCACCACTCACAAAGGAAGTTTACACACAGGAGAGAAAGTGAGCTAAGGGAAGAATTAGGGCTTTGCCTTCAAGACTGAAGGAGAGGTAATCTGGGCAGAGAAGAGATTAAACAAAACTGTTTCCACTTACATCCTGACAAAGACAGAGACCAAGAACTGTAAGGGTGCTGTGAGAAGAATTCTTACATGTTGGACTTCAGCCTTAATTTGAAAATTTTCATTTTATTTATCATTATTTCATCTAGAGGATAAGAGAAGGAAAATTATGGAGCAAACACTACCGTAAACAAAATGAAAAATTCTTTAGAAAGACTTAAGAGGAGATTTAATATAGCCAAAAAGAAAGAGGAAAGAGTTAATGAACTTGAAAACATATCATTTGAGATTATCCCAGTGTGATAAGTGGAAAGATAAAAGAATGAGGAAAAATAGTCATAGCACAGCAGCAAGCTCCCAGTGTACCCACAATGGGAGCTGAGGAATAAGGAGAGAGAAAGGGATATTTGAAGAAACAAGGGCCAACACAAAACATTTTTTTCTAAGCATTTGACTTCCTGGAAGATGGTGGAGCAGTAAACAGCAACGATCAACCTCTCTGAGATTTGGAATCCAGGCACGGGGATGTAACGACTTGAGGAAAACAAGGAGGGAGGTGGGTCCTCGGGACCCAGGAAGTCTGAAGGGAAAGTTGGAGCCCACAGAGAAAGTGAAGAGATGGGCCTCAGCACGGGAAAGGAGGCGAGGTGCTGCGCTTCTCCCAGGCTCCTGGCTCCTGGCACGAGAGAGGGTTGAACCTGCAGACACAGAGAGGACAGGTGACTCCAGAGGCCTCAGGGAATGGAGAACTGGGTGCCATGAGTGAGCTACGATTGCTGGTGACTGGCTCCAGTCCACACATCTGTTGTGTGCCCTGCAGAGGGTGCCCGGCCAGGTGCCGTTTTAGGGAGGGGCAACTGCAGGAGAGAAGTCCTGAACCTGACTTACAGAAGCCATGGGTTGGCTTCGTCTCGAGGCTCCCGGTGTCTGGGGAGGGACAACTGCAGGAGATAGCCCGGGGTAGGGAGCCAATGTCAGGGCAGCCAGGGACGCCCGGAGAGTTACAGGCTGAACAGTGCATGTCCCAAGCCCATAACCGAGGGGCAGGATCAGCCAGAAGCTGAAAGCACCCACACTGGCACCTCAACCTGTCCCTACAGCAGACATGTGGGGTCATCAGAGTGGGTCAGAGATGAGCTCAGAACTGGACACTACCACACAACTGTAGGCCCCGAAGACAGCCACAGGCTGGAGACCACAGACAACTCTCTCTTTTTCTCCACTTCTGTTTTTTTTCTTTCCTTGATTGTTTTTGTGTCTTCATGAGCGTGATCACTGATTTTAGTTTTTCCTTGTTTTTTTCTTTTTTTTCCTTCCCGTCTGCTCTACCAGTTTCCCAGAGCTCTGGCTTTTCAGTCTTGCTTCTAATCTCTCTTTTTTATTTCTCTAATTTTTCCTCGTATTACCTTTTTAAAATTCTTCCCTCAAGAGTAACACTTCTCTATGAGGGAATATTTACTGCGTAAAATTTTCTGATTTGCTTTGGATTTTGTTGTACAGCTATGGGTAAAGGTGGCAAATGAACAGTTACCATAGTTCGTCATTTTCTAGACTGTGCTTGGTCCTTTTGTTATTGAGATTGCACTACTTTAGTCAAGGTGCCGTAGTTGGGATTAGTTGTTCTTACCTCTGTGCTAATACTGAGGTTGCCTGGTGGCCATAAACAACATCCATCTTTCAACAGCACCAAAGAACTGGGTGCTAGGCCAAACAGGCAAGAACCTCTCATCCCTAGCAAACTGAGTGGCAGGATATTGAGACAGACTCAAGAGCCAAAAGCCAGCTACACCTGGAAGACGTCTCTGAAAAGTAGTCATCTCCTGAGGAGGTCTCAATACTAGTAATAAAACTGCCAACCACAAGAATTTACAAGCATCAATGCAGAAAACAAATTAAAACATAGAAAATATCAAAGTAAGATACAACCCCAAGCAAAATTCAGGGGGCACTAAGGTAACCATCTAGCTGAACTTTCTGAAATGGTAGCAGTGGAAGTAACAAAGTAGATGAATTAGTCTCTAAAAAAAAATCAGAAGTAATTACATAGAAAACTAAGGAGACGGTGACTATAATTAAGGATATGGTTAGTGACCCTGGAATAAACACAGAGAAAAAGTTAGAGGTGCTCAGGAAAGACGTGGGTACAATGACTGCCCAACACAGGGAAATTAGATGCCATGAGACAGGTTCAAACAGATACCCAGGATATTAACATTTCTATTGACAGTCTAGGCAGCAAAATCAACCCATGCAAAGATAGAATATCAGGTCTAGAAAGCAAATTTGTAGCTAATGACTATCATGGCTTAAAAATAGCAAGGAACCACATCCAACAACTGCTAGATGATGCAAAAAAGAATAACATAAGTTTAATTGGAATCAATTAAAAAATCAGAAGATAGCACAGAGGACATAAAAAATCTGTTCACAGAAGAAATAGCACAAAAATTCCACATCATGGAAAAAGTATTTGACCTACAGATAAGTGAGGCTATAAATACCAATCAGCCATGATCAGAAAAAAGCTACACCAAGGCTTATAATGGTCAAAGCTGCAAAAATTCAACACAAGAGCAGAATTTTAAAACCTGTTAGAGAAAAGAAACAAATCACCTGTGAAGGAAAATTGATCCAAATCACAGCAGACTTCTCAACACAAACCCTTAAGTCAAGGAGAGCTAGGAGTGAAGCATTTCAAAGCCTGAAAGAAAACAACCTCAACCCACTGCAATCACCAAACCCCAGCTGTACATAGATACATCACAAAGGGGAATTTTGGGATCCAGAATCAAAACTGTCTTATACTGATCTGGCAGTTTCTGAGGTGCCTCACAGGTGCCTTGCTCTATTTCTTTCAAAATTCTAGATGTGTCTAGGTGGCTCTGTAAGCTCCCTGGGGTGTTTACCCCAGGACAACACACGCTGTGGCCTGGGCAGGTCAGGATAGCCCATTTTCCTCTGTAGGAGGAGATCAGTTATGTGTGCCTGTTCTCTACCATGAAAGCATTAACATGTATCCCAAACATAGACTAACACAAATATTGTTGAAAAGTTAGGTAAGAACAAAAGAAGAGCACAAGAATTGTGTATGTGTGTGTATATGCACATATGTGTGCGTGTGCATGTGTGCTAGGGATCAAACCCCAGGCTTCATGCATTCTAGGAAAGCTTCCTACCACTGAGCTACAGCACCAGTTTAAGAAATACATTTTTAATTTTGTTTTAAATCCTGCTCAGAGCTGCTGGGTAGTGGTCTCCAACAGTGTACAATAGAAAAGAAAATTAAAGACAATAGAAAAACAGAAAAGAAGGGTAGAACAATACCGAGTTCAAAAAAAATTACATTATACTTTCTGTTTGGAAGTTTGAGTCCTATCAATCGCTAGTTGATAATTACATATTGTCATCTTAAAAAAAATAGTTGCCAAAGTCACAAAATCAAAGCAAAAATACTGGCTAGACACTCAAACACTGACAGTGCAAATCCTTCTGTTCAATGTTCCAATAGCAGTTCAGTAATATGGCTATGTATCTTACACACTATACATACCATTATACTCTTCAGATCACTTTCCTTCCCTTTCGCTTTTACAATATCTATTATACTTGATAATGGATCCCATTATTCTGTCAGTTTTTATTATTTTTTACACTAGAGAGACAATGTGATATTTACTCATGTAAGTCTTGTTTATTTCACTAATGAGGATATTTTCAAGTTGCCTCCATTTACCTACAAAGGCCTCAAGATCATTTTTTATAGCTGAATAGTATTCCAATGTATAAAAATACCACATCTTTTCCATCCACTCTGCAGTTGATGGGCATTTTGGTCATTTCCAAGATTTAGATATCACAAATTGTGCTGCTATGAATATGAGTGCACAAATAACTCTGTGATATGACGTTTTCAACTTTTCTGGGAAAACACCCAGGAGGGGAATAGCTGGATTGAATGGAACTTCCAATCCTAGTTTTTTGAGGAATCTCCATACTGATTTTCACAGTGGCTGCACCAGTATACACTCCCACCAACAGTGGAGCAGTGTTCTTTTTTCCCCACAACCTCGCCAACAATTGTTATCAGATGTTTTCTTGATTGCAGCCATTCTTTCCAGGGTGAGATGAAATCTCAGTGATGTTTTAATTTGCAAAGAAATGCATTTTTATAATGAAGAATCACAAAAAGAAGCTTCTAGCTTACTTATTCAAAGTCAGAATATAATTACAACTGACACACATTTCACTATCTGACTTTTTTCTCACTTATACATGAAGTATAATCTTAGGTGGAGAGAAAACCACTACTTTCTAAAGAAATGTCTTCCAGTTTGAAAACCCGAATTGCAGTAATGCTCACAAGTGTAATAAATTTCAAGACTTAGGTGGTAGTTAAACAATTGTTAGCAACCAAACATGGTTTCTGTTTCTTTTCCTCACTTCAAGAAAGCTGGTATGTGGAAATCTGAAACTATATTCAACCACCGCCTTCCGTCTAGTTAAATTCAATGTAGCAGAGGAGTAATCCTCTTTGATCTTTTCTAATAAGAACAAAACACAAAGTAATTGTTAGTTATAATTTGTAATCAGTAACATGTTATTAGTGGGTTGTTAGTTGATTTTTTCTAGAGGTTCTTAGGTAGGTGGAATTTTTTCGTTTGATTGCTTTAATTCTATGCTACTTCAAGAGGGATAGAGACTTGGATTTAATGAAGATAAAAAGATTTTTACATCTCGTTTCACTAGTTCTTTTTTCTTCTGAACATTGCACATTTAGATTATTTTTTTAAAAAAATAAGTGGCTACTGCCATCTGTTGGATGGAATATAAGTCCTCAGCTATGTGGATCTTTTAAGTGTGCAGGGATCTTATCTGACCTTTTAACGTGTATACTGAAGTAGAGATTCTCCCTTTGAATTGTGTTCATGGTTCCTGGCTTTCACATTGAAATCTGGTTTATTTTGGGAGTATTTTTTACAGTGGCAAAGTACTTTCTGTTTGGAAGTTTAAGTCCTTTTTCTGCTGAAGTGCTAGGGTGAGTTTTTTTTTCCCCAGGAAACCTTACAGGGTGAGGCAGGGAGGTAGACAGAGCAGGTGGGAGCGGCTGTGTGTGTATGTGTAGTGACAAACACTTTTTTAGCGTGGGGTAGTGAATCTACATTAGGTGACGACATAGAGAAGCACTGTTACTGAATGGTAGTGCGTGTTGAAGCCAGCGATTTTATTTCTCTGGGCTTTGGTTTCCTCACCCTTAACATGAGATGACCGCACTAGGAGTGAGAAAAACCTTACGGGCTCAGCACTCAGGTGGGTCCATCTCTCTAGGGAATTGTATTCAAAGAATTCCAGTTGTAGCAGGAAATGGGAATTTAATATGTGTCTCCTAAAAAGCATGAGGAAAGAACTCAGCTGTGAGTGCATGGAAACCCGTCTCTCTCTGCACCTTCCCTCTGGCACGATTCTTTTCCTATTTTCCGCTCGCCTGGCCCTTTCTCGCCCCTGGGCCCAGCTTCTTTCCGAGTCCTGTCTCTCCATCAAGCTTCTCAGAGGAACAGGCTGTTCTTTGAAGGGAGCGAAGCCAAACCTGCAGGCCTGGGGAAGATGCACAGCAGGTACAGCGGGGCGCCCCTCCCTGCCCCAAGAGATGCCAACCACCTGCAGGCTTGGGCACAGTGCCACTGCTGAGCTCACTGGTTAAGCAGTTAACTGGGCAGGAAATAGTTCCCTTGAATTGGGGGTTTTTCAACTTGGTGTTGTTTTATTCCTTCTTCTTGTCTTGCTAGAGAAAGTTCGAGGTCATTATTGGGCTATGTTTTCACTTCTTGAACTTGGACTTCCTCTGAAACTGGAACTTATTTGCTTCTTCCTTCTCTTTTTCCTTCACGTTACCAGGCAGAGCAAGTTGTCCAGACCGGATCAGAGGAGGGAAGACCTTCACAGGAAGTGCTGTCCAAACTCCTCTCTGAGGGGGTGGCCGGATGAGGCAAGGGCGACACTATGCCTCCCTGGGTGACTTTCCTGGGGGAATGGCCTCAATCATCCTCTAACCCTACTCTGGCCAGGCAGGCTCCCCTGCCTTCTGCACACCCTCCTTTGGGGGTGGTGAGATTTGCTGTGGAGCTAAGAGTGTTGCCAACCTGGCACTGCTCAAACTTTCAAGGAAAAGAAAATAGTTTCTCCTTGTGAAAGGTCCAGGGAGCTCGTTCTGTTGGAGAGGACTGGGAGGCCCTGGCAGCTGGAATGAAGAGTGTGGGTCCACGGTGTGCCCACCTGGGCCAGCGGGAGGAAGTCGGCAGGAGGAAGATCCTGTTTGTCATTGCTGAAGAGTAACAGCCAGTTTTGAAGTGGGTGATAATGATTCATTTCCTCAGGGAAGGTTTGGGAGGATTCAAGTTGGAATATGAAAAAGTCATTTCTATATCTGGCGATGGAGGGACGCTAAGTGCTCAGCATGTACTGTTTGGAGTTTTGTCATCTCTGGTAAATCACACTCTTAGTCAGCCCAGGCTGCTGTGACAGAGAACCATGGGCTGTGGGTTATAAAGGACACACTTCTCTTTCTGGTAGCTCTGAGGCTGGACCTGATGGTCAAGGTGCCAGCATGCTCAGGTGCTGGTGAGAGCGTTCCTCCAAGTCATGCCCTCCCGTGATGAGGGCACTGTGCCACGAAGGTGGGCCTCACCCTGGCAAGTTAGCCATCTCCCACATGGTCCCTCCTATATCTGCATACGGAGGTTATCATTTCAAGATGTGAGCTTTGTAGGGACCCAAAATTTCATTCCATAGCAATCTTCTATAACACATTACTGAGAAAAACATGAAATGGAACTGATATATCTTTTAAAATTCCATCAACTAAACTCCGTGCTATTACAGTAGAGCTCTATAACTACCAGTGTCCAAATATTAAATGTAAGGCATACAGCGTTTAGCTGGATAGCATGTACATTTGATGTGCGTAGTGCAAGTCTAAGTAGTGAATGTATATATTCTTCCTGAGTGTGTATCTCCTATGATTACTCTGAGAATTCATGCTTTTGGTGGGGGTGCTGGGCATGCAGCCTGAGGCCTCAGGCACATGAAGCTCAAGCTCTGTCCGTCAAGCATTCATGGGTTTAAGGGCTTAATAAAGCCCAGTGTGATGGTCACATTCCCAGCTGACTCCAGTCAGAGCGTGGAGGCAGAGTGCTATCAGGATGCTGTGATATGTCCTTTGCTTCAGGAAGGGTGAACATCTGCTGAATAATCTGACATCAAAAGCGAGTCCACCAAGACCAGATAGAGCAATGGTCAAGAGGAAAATCTTTCTGGGACGCAATTTTGGTAAAAGACAACAGAAAAATAGCTTAGAGCATTCAAGACATATTAAATACATAACCATGACTCTAAGGTGCTACCCCCTGGGCTTTGTGCTGAGGATTTAAGGCTCAAACCCTTCTCCCAGCCTTCGATGTGTAAACTGACAGCCGAGACAGCCAGAACCTCCCATAATCCAACTCGCCTCAATACTCTGCTTATACCAGCAAACCGATAGCCAGAGACTGGTTTCACCGCTAAAAAAATGACCTTAAAAAATGGGATGATGTGGTATTCCTTTGTTTTACAGAATGTTTTTAGAGCTACTAAGAAACTCACATTTACAACATGGGTGATAAAAATATTCCTCTGGGATTCCTCACAGAACTAAAGCTAGAAGTTCCATGTGAGCCAGCTGATTTCTTTCTTGGTATCTTCCCAAGAAAGTTAAAAGCGTCACACCGCAGAGATATGTGCACACCCATGTTTTATAGCAGCACAATTTGTAATAGCCAAATCTTATAAATGGCTCAGATGCACATCAATGAATGAACGCATAAATAAAATGTAGTTTTATATGCAATGAAATACTATTCTGTCATAAAGAAGGATAAACTAGAGACATTTTCAGGTATATGGAGGCACTTTGAAACCATAATTTTAAGTGAAATAAATTGGACACACATGTTTATTTTTTCAAAGAGGGTAAAACTAAACATAACAAAACAGAACAAAGCAGATCAGAGGAAAACAATGTGACACAGATTTCAAAGCAAGACAATAGGAGATCTATAGAGGCTACCATAAGGTCTCTTGTTTCCTTCTAAATAGTTGTCCCTATCTTCACACACAATGAATTCATACAAAACAAAATAGCATAAAACTGATCAGAACAGAGTAATGAAGGCATTCCAGGCCTTCAAAACCAGACAATAGGAAAATCAACAATGGCTACCATAATGTCTCTTGTTGTCTTTAAAATAGCTGTCCATACCTTCATGTATGTTGAAATTAAAAAATACCAAACAGACTAAAACCACTCTGAATAAAAGCATTACTGGATTTCACAGTATGACAATATGGTATCAGCAATGGATACCATAATGTCTCTTTTTCTTCAAAGTAGATGTTCATTTAATTGTGCATTATAATAATCGATTCTTGTAAACTGTTTAGAAGTTCCATGCATGTGTAAGACTCTATATGTATACATATTCTTTCTGTATTAGAGGGAAAAACAAAACAAAACAGATTACTAGAAAAACACAAAACAAAAAAGACAAATAAATCACAATAGCAAAGAGCCCAAAACAATGATGATATAGGCCTTCAAAACAAGGTGATAGGAACATAACTAGGGTTGTTATTTTACATAATGATCTTCAAGAGTTCCTCAGATCACCAGGCACTAACATGCAAAATTATTCCAATCCTATGAATGTTAATTGTTTTGTTCCAAGAACTTATAGAATCTGTAGCACAATCATCTTAGCTATCCTAAGTGTGTTAGTATGGAGAAGTCTGCTGTGATTCTGATAGGTTTCCCTTTATAGGTGACCTGTCTTTTCTCTCTAACAGCTTTTAATATTCTGTTCTTATGTTGGATTTCTGGGATGTTGATTATTATATGTCTGGGTGTAGTTTTATTTTGATTATGGCTATTTAGAGTTCTATATGCTTCAGTGATTTGTGTGTCAGTTTCCATTCTTATGTTTGGGAAGTTTTCAGCTATTACTTCTGTAAATAGCCTCTTGATATCACTTGTGTTGTCCCCTTCTTTTTCATTTATCCCTATTAATCTATGTTGTTTTTCTTTGCATCATCTTGCAGCTGTTGAATTATTATTTCCTGATTGCTTGTTATTTTTAAAAGATCTTTCCTTTCCTGTTCTCTAGCTGCAATCTTATCTTCGACGACTGAAATTCTATCTTCACTTTTGTTGAGGTGGTTTTTGTTGAGGCATTTTCAATAGAATTTTTGATTTCCTGTATATCTCTGAATTGGCTTCGTGTATTCTGTTTGTTTCTTATACTGTTCATTCAGGGGTTCCATCTTTTTGCTTTGTTCCTCTAATCTTTTAACTGTGTCTTCTCTAGATGTGTTCAGCATTTCTTTCACTGCTTTCATCGTTTCTTCTTTTACCTGGAGATTATTTCTGATTTGAGTTCCTTTAGAGCTTCCCGGAGTTGCTTCTTTATTTCAGTTGTTATCATTTCAGGCATTTGAGGTGTATGGCTTATGTTTTCTTCTATGTACATGGCTCCTAGGCTTTCTTGGGATGGGCTAGAGGTTTGAGATTGCATTTTGGTCTTTCATCTTGTGATTTTCCTATATTTCCGTGTTTCCAGCCATGTTCCAAAGCTTCCCCGGGCATGTTGGAAATCACCTCCTGCACCCTCGGCTCCTGGGGCTCATGCAGCCTTGGCTCCCCTTGCAGTGTGGGCCTGGCTCCCCTCCCCTAAGGGTGTTTATACAATTTTAGATATTTTTCTTTTCCCTTCCTTTTTCCTTTTGTTCCTTTTCCCTGAGATATTATCTTTTACCCCTTTGAACAGATTCTTATCCTTTCACTGTATTTATTGAGGATTTTGTATGTTATGTACCCTTACCATTTCTTACACTAGGGAAACAATATAGTATTTACACATGTGAGTTTGATTTATTTCACTTATGAGTATGGTCTCAAGTTGCATCCATTTTCTTATAAATATCTCAGTGTGGTCATTCTTTATAGCTGAGTAGTACTCTATTGTATAAAAATACCTCATCTTTTTTATCCAGTCCTCAGTTGATGAGCATTTAGGTTGTTTCCAAGTTCTGGCTTTTACAAATTGTGCTGCTATAAACGTGGGTGCACATATATCACTGTGGTAAGATGTTTTCAGTTCTTCTGGGGATATGCCTAGAAGTGGAATAGCTGGGTCAAATGGGACTTCCAATCCCAGCTTTTTGAGGAATCTCCAGACTGACCTCCACAGTGGTTGCACCAGTCTGCACTCCCACCAACAGTGCAGAAGATTTCCTTTTCCCCCGCAGCCTCTCCAGCACTTGTTGTTGGTAGTTTTCTTTATCCTGGCCATTCTTTCTGGAGTGAGACGGAATCTCAGTGTGGTTTTAATTTGCATTTCTCTAATGACCAATGATGCTGAACATTTTTTCATGTACAGACACACGTTTAAATGTCACATTCTCTTGCGTGAGAAGCTGAAAGCATAAACAAGGACCAAGACGGATGATAGATATTGGGAAGTAGGAAGAAAATATTCAGACGGGAAGGGGAAGAAACCTGGGTGAGGGGAAGGGAAGGGAAGGGAAGGATAAGGAAAAGGAAAGAGAAGAGAAAGAAAAAATGGAACCAAAGCTTTTGTAAATAAAGAGGGGAAGAAGGGTTGAAGGGAGAGGAGGGGAATGGGGGAAAAAGAAGAATCGAGAAACGTTATGTACAGGTACCAATTCCCTATTATGACTGTGATCAGGATGTATATCAAGAGTGCCAATAAAAGTTAATTTTAAAGGTATCTTCTGGATTATACAAGAACGGGGCTAGAACTACTGATCAGACATGATGTCCGGTTAACTGACAGCTCACTTTCCTGTGTCTCATCAGAAGTTGAACTTGGTTAGTCACTTTGGCCTTTTCCCCTTTGCTCTCCTCTTTCTCATTTTTGTTACGCTTTTCCCCCTTTTTTGGTGCAAAGGTTTTTCCTTTCCTGTTGCAGGGAGCAGCTATAGCTGACAGCCTCACCCAGCACTGCGGGCTGAGCTCCGGGGGGCTGAGCTGCGCCCCAGGGCGTCTGGCAGTGTGGAAGGAGGGTGTGTAGAGGGTGCACAGCCGAACGAGCGGCTCGTGGTGGAGAGAGGCCGCGGTGTCACCGCCGGTAAACTCGGCTACGCAGGAGGCTAAAGCTGAGGGATAGGCAGCAAGCTCCAGGTCAGTCTGGGCAACTTTTTTCCTAGAAGACGTAAAAGTTGGGGAGGCGTGGAGATGTGGCCCAGTGCTCTCTGGGTTAAATCACTAGAGCCACCAAAAACGAAGAAATGCAATGAATGCGGTCTTTCTATCTACTGGAATTGCCAGCAAATTGCTTTTCAAATGGCAATTTGAAGGCCCTGTGTTCCTGTTTTGAGGTGGTCTGGTGATTGCTGGTAAGAATTTGGAGCTGCATTAAAAGCAGTAAATGCTGGCAAGGTTGTGGGGCTGAAAGGGACTCTGCTGTATCTGTTGCTGGGAATGGAAACCAGCACAACAGGATATCAGTGTGGAGAGTCCTGAGAAAACTAAAACTAGAAGTTCCATTTGACCTGCTGGGCATGGTGGCACATGCCTGTAACCCCAGCACTCAGGAGGCTGAGGAAGGAGGGTCGTCATGAGTTCTGGGCTTCATAAATGAGTTCAAGGCCAGCCTGTACTACATGGGGAGACCCTGTCTCAAGACAAACAAACAAACAACAAACAAAAAAGAAACAAGAAATTCCATTTGATGCAGCCATCCCTCTTCTAGGAATCCTCCCCAAAGAGTTAGATACCATATTACAGAGACACATGCACAGCTACGTTTATAGCAGTGCCACTCGTAAGAGCTGAAATTTGGAAGCAGCCTATATGCCCATCTACAGGTGACATGATAAAGAAAGCACACAGTGGAGCACTACTCAGCCACGAAGAACAAATTTTAGTCATTTGTAGGAAAACTGCAGATCACAATGCTAAGTGAAATAAATCAGACACAGAAGGTTAAATAGCACATCATTTATCTTACATGAGAAGCCCAAAGTATAAATCATGTAAAGAGCAAAAAGATATATGATAAAGAGGGAGACAGGCTTTGTGGAAATGGGAACCAGAGGGGAGGGAAGGGCTGCAGTGGTCTGCACAATCAGTACACTGCACTGCCCTTGGTGAGGACGGAGGCTGAGGCGTGAGAGGGCTCCCTGCACGGATGGTGGTCGTGGAGCTTTCCAGTAGAGCGTGCTCTGTGTCCTGGGCACCGTGAGGGTTTTCACATCTACTCCCCAGTGCAACTTGCAGGACAGGGACTCTGGACTTTGTTTTCAGAGTGAAGACTGAGGCTTAGGGAGCCTCAGGCAGCAGCAACAGGCTCATGTTCAAACCATCGGACCCCAAAGCTTTGGTTTACAGTGGGAGCTCTGCTTCTCCCAGGGCACACAGTGGACAGCTCTGCCCAGAGACCTTCTCCCGTGATGAGTGAGCAATGCTGCACGGGGCAGGTCGGGCTGTAGGGCTCCATACTTATTTGGCAGCCTCAGCAGTGGACATGAGATTTATGGGCTGTTCTCATGGTACAGATAGAAACATCGATGTAAAATAGTAAACATTATTTACCGCTCCAAAGGCATATTGCTTTGGTACGATGTGATACGTAGCCTCTGTATTTGAGTGTCTGTAGAAAAGTGTCTCCAAGGATCCTGAGCAACAGTTTAGAGAGATAATACATTATTGACTGATCCATCATCCATCCAAGTAAATGCCTGGTACTTTTGCTAAAGAATAAAGGACAAACGAGTATTTTAGAGAGCAGGAATGGTTTATTCCTCCTCCCCGGTGTTTTTTGTTAGTAGAAGACCCTCTACATAACAATGGTCAGTAAGAGTGTGAGACTGGAGCCAGGAAGAGGAGGAGTTGGTGCCAGAACCTCTTTCCTGGGGCTGTCACAGCAGCACTGATGAACAGGCAGATCTTTGGGAGGGGAGAGTCTTGGACAAAGAACACTGCAAATGGACAAAGGGACAGTCCTGGGATGCTTGAGCTCCAGGTAAGTGGCTGGGGCTGACTTGGGTAGGCAGTGGAGACCGGGGAAGCTTGCAAAGCAGGTAATTCCATGACATGGGCTTAGTGCTAAAGGGTGCAGCTTTTTTGGGTTTCTTTTTAAATTTTTATTAGTACATGTTTGAAGTGGACAGTGATTCTACGCCTCCTTGGGAGTTGGTGCGTGTACACGATACATCTTAATTCTTTCACTCCCCTTCCCTTCTCTGACTCCTTCCTTTGTCTCCTGGTCCCTTTTCCACTTGCAAAAGATCTGTTTCTCTGTTCCCTGTGTTCTATCTTTTACTTTGCTCTTTAAATCATTTATATGTTAGATTTCCCATATGAGAGAAACCATGTGATGTTTAAGCCGTGTGCCTGATGTATTTTACTTAACTCTGTCAGAAGGGGCAGCAAATGCTGTTTTGATTCCGATTCTGGCCAGAACTCTGGTTCTCTCCATCTTATCTGTGTCCACTTGATCAGCTGCTCTTCGCTCTCAGCTTTCCTCATCTGTCTCTCAGGGAAGTGGTGCCTGCCTCGTGGTCCCGTTTGGGACACAGTGCAGGAAAGACATCGTGCAGGAAAGACAAGTAAGAATGTATGAAACCTGGAGCCTGATGGGAGGGGTGGGGTAGGGTGAATGAAAGCTGTTACCTGGTAGCGTCCAGCCCTGGAATAGCCTCTGTGGGGCTATGGGCCCGAGACAGTGCTCTGGGCCAGGCTTTTCCTCCCACCCAAGCAGGTTCTAGGAATCCCTGTGTTCACATAAGGCTTGGATGGCTGATGCCAGGGTTCCGACCGAGACATCAAAGGTTCAAACCACACAGCGTCATTTGGCTTCTTCCAGCGCAGGTGGGTTGTCCGAAAGCACCACCATGTGCTGGGCTCTCGTGGGAGGCATGTTGCTGTGTACCTGTGGCATTTTTTTCTGCAGGGTGCTCCCAGTGGTGGTGGGGCAGGCGGGAAGGACAGTCCTTAGCAAGCAGGTGTGTTTCCCACATGTGGAAGGCAGCCTCCAGCTCAGCTTCAAACACTGTTTATCCCCGACGGCATTGTTTACAATTATGTAGTAAAAAAGGAATCACAGAACAAAATTAACTCAGGATTGTTGAGCTGCAATGAGATGATGTTTACATGTGTCGCTCAGCGGGGTGTGGTGGCCCATGGCTATAATCCCAGCGCTTGGGAGATGGAAGCAGGAGGATCACTGTAAGTTCGAGGCCAGCCTGAAGTGCATAGTGAAACCCTTTCTCAAAAGGACAAACAACAACAAAAAGAACAACAAAAAATCGCTATGAGCCCTAGGAAATCAGGCAGGAATTTCCTAAGTGACAGATAAATCACAAGGAAGACAATTAGAATTTTAAGTAGGCTACCGAATCTGATAAAGGACGAATGGTTTTCATCTTCAGTGTCTCAATTAAGTTGTGTAATTTCCCAGAATAACACAACCTTAGTCACTGAGTCTGAGCCCCATTCTGGGGTCTCACTGGTGCCTTTGGGTGTCCCTGTGAGGAGAGTGCTGCCATGAGAAAGCTCCATGCAAGTCACTGAATCCCACCTTGATGGCCAAGTGACCGCTCTGCCTTACCACCAGCAGATGTCACTGTTCACACATAAAACAGAAACAGCCCCCCCACCCCATAAGACAATCCCGTGCACATTTTCTTCACAAAGCTGAGAGAGGGTAAGGAGTTACAGGATTTTGAGAAATCTGATGGAGATGTGCCGGAGTCCAGCTGCGGCAGGGCTAGGGTTTCCCAAAGGTGGTCAGGGAGTCGGCGATTGAGAGACAGAAAACACTGCACCCCAGTTTGTGAGTGAATCTGAATCCGCCTTTATTTTTTAGAAGCTGGAATATATATTTGCCAACCCTGGCAACAACCCCCAGCCCCAAGCAGGAAACGCCCCAGGCCCAGGGCCAG